>JAVXUL010099544.1:0-20279 GCA_035590515.1 Trichilia minutiflora | reverse complement strand
TAAGCGGACCGGGCCAAAAAAGCCCGCGAGTTAAACGGACCAATATTTTTGAGGCTCAGTCCGCTTATTTAAGTGGGTCAAACGGGCCGACCCGCGGACCGCCGGCCCGTTTGACAGCCCTACTTAGAAGTGCAGACTGGTTAGCTTGCAAAAACTATAAAAGAATGATCAGCTAGAAAATTTTCAAGTGACACAGAGAAGAATTCACAGGACCACTATAATGCCATCACCTTGCGAAACGGGAAAGAAGTAGAAATGCAACCTAGAAGGAAGTTGTGCAGTTCAATGAAGAGAAAGAAGATGTTGAGAAGTAGAGAGAGGAAACAGATTATGAAAAATCAGTTGACAAACCAGTGAAAGTAAAGAGTGGCCTAAGAATCACTTTTCCTGATAACCCACCCATTAGGCCTCCACCAATTTCCTTCCCATAAAGATTTTAGAAAAGAAGTTAGATGAGCAGTTAAGAAAATTTTTTGACATCTTTAAGAAGATTTACATCAACATTCCTTTAGCAGAGACGTTGGAGCAAATGCCTAACTATGCAAATTTTATAAAAGAAATGATGTCGAAGAAGAAAAGGTTGCAAGATCATGAAATCGTGAAGTTATCAGAGGAATACAGTATGATTCTTTAAAGAAAATACCTCAGAAAACTAAAGATCTCGATAGTTTTACTATTCTTTGCACTATTAAAGGATTCTACCTTTGAAAAGGCATTTTGTGACCTTGGTACTAGCATAAATCTCATGTCATTGTTAGTGTTTTAGAAGTTGAGTTTAGGAGAAGTAAAACCCACCAATATATCTCTACAAATGATTAATCGATCACTTTTATTTTCTGTTTGGGAAGAATATGCAAGTGATACATGGGATCTTGTCAGGAAGAAACATGGCACCCTCCGTCCCAAGTATTTTAACCTCTCAGGAGAATCTAGCCTTTGGTCTCAAGAAGTCAACCTCTTAGAAAAATCCAACCTCTAGTCCTAAGGAGCCAACCTTTCACAAGAATCCAGTCTTTGGTCCCAGGGAGTCGATCTCTCAAGCGAACACGCAACCACCCTTCCCCCTAGGGGGCATTTGACGACCCTCAGGTGGTTTGCTCTCAGGACTCATAGACGCGCCATAATTTCTAGGTATCCAACGATTGGAGCCCTTAGGTAGTTAGTAGCCGAAATCCTCAGGAAGTCCATGTCCGCCCAAGAATGGACCCATCTGTCCCTTAAAAATTATAGTATCAGCCTTACAACCATAGCAACCTCTCAGGGAAAACATCTCCTCTTCATCAGCATATAGGTAGCCCCGACCAGAGAACCCCCAGTCACGGCCCACACTATCAAAAATAGGAATGATTGCTGACATAGCAGGTCCTATGATAGAAATAAATACCCTATCCTAAGAGCTACTTGTCCCATCCTCCGTCCATTTTTAGACAATGTGACAGTAGCAAACCTGGGATTTACAAAAATATCAGATGAGATATTAATACAATGTGGCTATATATTGCTCAAAGATATAAGAGTCTCATCATTCCCATTCTTTGATGCCTAGTCATTATCACCAAGGCACTATAAAAGAGTGGTTCTCCAACGAAGAAAGGGGATAGAGATTCTTGGGTATTCTTCTTAGACTCCTTGTTTGTATTTTCTTTGACCTCTTCTTCTTCACACTTGGTAAAGGAACTTTGTTTCTCATATTTAATTTTAATTTACTTGCTAGAATTTATCATATTTTCCTTCATCATTTTTGACTTAGGCATCGGAGTTTTTTCATCAAGAACCCCTCCTGACATGACTGCGAAGGTGTTATTATTTTGTAGGCTTAGGAGGTGAAGCCCTGCCGGATCCAACCTAGCTTTCAACCATCACCCGACGAAGACTCACATTTCATTACAGCCACTTTGCACTTTCACCTCACCAACTAAGTCATTCCTTATTGGCCATGAGGAGATCTACAAATATTTCTTACATCAACAACTGACGTCGTCTATGGGAAACTAATAAAAAGCCGTGGAAGCATTACTTGGTGAGGAAAGGAAAGAGAAAAGGTGGTCTTGATGTCTTGATAAAGTCGAATGGCAGAATGAATGCAAGGAAACAAAGGTTTCAACTCTAGTGAAAGCACTATTTAAGAAAGAAGGAGAGCCCCGCTAATGCAAGAAGGACCCTGGCCTGGGAGCGAACACATAAATAGGTTTTTGGCCAGCAGGGAAATGGAAAGAGAGCTTCTGGAGATCAGACGACAAATGGCCAAGGAATCAGCCTCCTTGGAAGAGGAAAGAATGCCATCTCCCTCTAGCGAGTAGGAAAGCCAAACTCCTTGAAGTGGTCGTGTGGAGAGAATTCAGAGGTCCAAGAAAATGTATGATTATGCATCCAAACCCAGGCTGACAATCTTGCAAAAGAGAAAAGCTAAAGTAATAGAGAGGTTGGTGGATGAACCTCGAGCGCCTCAAGAGGTCAACACTCCCTTCAAATTTATAAAGGACAAGAGTAAAGAAGAAATAATGTTGACAAACATCACAGAGAGATGAGTAAATTAATAGTGAAGCCCAACTTGGTCCCCACTGACATGAGGTTTTACCTCAATAAGAACTATACCTGAGAAAGAGAAGTCCCAGCAACCACCGATAGGAGGTAGATGGAAGAATGCGTGAGGAAGATGTTGCAAAAAATAGGAGCGCAAAGTATTCTTGCTCCAGGAGAGAACCCAAGGACTGAGGCCGCCCCTGCCTCCACCTTCACATCTCCTCTCTTGAAGAAAATTTTGGCATTACGCCTTCCCAAAAAATTCAAGATGCCTCAACTAACTACCTATTTAGGGAAGATTGATCCCTCCTTGCACATAAACACGTTTAGGGAGATGATGCTGATTTAGGACTTGATAGAACTGCAAATATGTTGACCTTCCCCCTGATTCTAGAAGGATCAGCCAGGCACTAATATAAGAGCCTATCACCTGCCAGCATCAGCAGCTTCGATCAACTGGCAACCCTCTTTAAAAATGAGTTTAAAGGGACAGTGGCCACTAGTCGAAATCTGAGCACTCTGCTGACCATACAACAGGGCCCTATAGAGACATTGAAAGGCTTTGTCAGGAGATATCATGAAGAGGTAATAGAGTTGGGTGCCTATTACCACCCTCTAGTGTTAGAAGGATTAAAAAAAGGCCTTCAGGTAGAGAGGGCCTAGAATGCTATCCATCGACGTGTAGTAAACACATATAAGGCTGCCTAAAATGAGTTGGTCGATGAAATTAAAATAGAAGGGGAAATGTTCCTAAGACTAAAGGAAGAGACTTGAGCAGTCTTAGGCAGGAGAAACTCTTCGCGGGATGATCGATAAAAAGGTAAAGAAAATCGCGACGGGAACCTTAGGTACGACAGGAGGGGCACAGATAGAACTAACAGAAGTCAGGGGAAGTATTTTCCCGAGCTACATAAGGATGAGAGACCCCCGAGACTCCCTCCAATAAAGAATCCTCTCGGGAGAATAGAATAGGTAGTTGCCTAAAAATTCACGCCCCTAAAAGCTCTCATGCCAAAAATTTATAAGTATGCCAAGAAGGAGGGACTCTTGGTACCACACCCTCAAATTATGTGAATTCTACAAGGAGGACGGTCATACGACAGATCAATATGAGGATTTACAAAATCAGATCGAGGTACTAGTTAAAAATAATTACCTCACTAACTATATTGTGGATTCTCCATATATCCTCCTTAGAGCCAGGCAGCATTAGGAAGATGAAGATGACCAGGTATCAGACCGTATCATGGTCATCTCAGGGGTCTCAACTCTGACAAGATTATCAAATAATGCTCGTAGGAATTATACGCGCTATTCTATGCCCAGTCAGTCAATAGATGTTCATATGATGAACGTATAAGCAGACAAGAGACCAAGAGTGGCAACCATCCCTATTATATTCACTGACGAAGATGAGCCTGGAGTTCACTATCCTTATGATGATACATTGGTAGTATCTATGGGGATTACCTCCAAACAAGTTAGCAGGATCCTGGTTAATACGGACAGTCAACATAATCTTCAAAGACACGATGGATATCCTCAAAATAGAAGATTTGAAATTGGATCCACCAAACTCTATCCTGCACGGGTTCGAGGATTCTCATATCATCCCTTTGGGATTGATTCAGCTGTCAGTAACAATGGATGATAAGCCTTATAAGAAGACTATCATGATAAGCTTCTAGGTGATCGATTTGAAGATCCCTTACTCAGCCATTCTGGGAAGGCCTTTCCTATGAAATACCAAAGCGGTAGAAAGCATTCATTACTTAAACCTAAAATTCAAGGTTAGAGAAGGGATTGGTATCGTCAAGGGCAACCAAAAGAAAGTGCAATCTTGCTTTACAACCTCTTTGAAGTAGGCGTACTGTATTCATAAGGGGCCCTTGGAAGCCTCTTCCAGTAGGACGAAAGGTTAAATCACCAGACCTAATCAGGATATGATGTCGGGAATGCCAGCTACAACCTCTACTAATAACCAAGCCAGGAAAGACGCTGAGCTGTCAACCTTAAGACCAACAGGCCAGTTGAAGCAGCTAACAAGGATATCAAAAAGTTGCTAAAGAAAAGCTGGGAGAAAGAAAAGGAGCCTAGGTGAAAGAACTTTGAGAGGTCCTGTGGGTTTACTGAACCACTGCCAAGGTAGCCATCGGAGAAACCCCTTACTTCCTAACTTATGATTTCGAGGCAGTCATTCCAACTAAGATGGTTGTTCCAATGTTCCACTTTGATGAGGAAGAAAATCAGTAAGTCATGTGCCTTGAACTTGATTTTGCAGGAAGAGCCAAGAGATCAGGCCTTAGTAAGGACAGGTGCCCACCAACAAAAGGTGTCTCGATCCTACAACAGAGGGATCAAACCACTGTCTTTCAGGAAAAGAGACCTCATTCTCAGGAGGATTATTCTTAAACACCTGGGTAGCCTCTGAGAGCTCCTTGAATGATAACTAGGAAGGTCCTTACTAGGTGGTTTGGGTAGTCATACCCAGAACGTACAAGCGAGTCTGACCCAATAGCAATGTCCTGAACAAGGCCTGAAATACGGAGATGCAAAAAAGTATTATCCCTAAGAGAGCCTCTCCTCAGGTTGGCCTACTTGTAGATTTATAACATCCATTTGTATTATATCTTCTCTTGTGTGAATAAAACAAAATGTTTTGAATCCCTTCTTAGCATCTCCCAGAGTCTCTGTTGCGTCAATGGTCCCATCCGAATGTTAAGGTTTGTCGCGAGCCCTAAAATTCCTTAACACTAGTTGAATTAAAAATCTTGTCCGTCCCAGGTTCTATAATCCTTTAGTCTAAGTCAGGCATCTTGAGAGTCTAAGACCTGGTTTATGTTAATGTGTGATAAACCCCGATCATGTCAGGTCCCCTCCTAGTGTTAAGGTTGATCGCGAGCCTTAAAATCCTTTAACACTAGTTGAATTGAAAATCCTATCCGTCCTAGGTCCTATAAGCCTTTAATCCAAGTCAGGCATCCTAAGAGTCTAAGACCTGATTTATGTTAAGATGTGGTAAACCTTGGTCATGTTAGGTCCCCTCCTAGTGTTAAGTTTGATCATGAACCTTAAAATCTCTTACACTAGTTAAATTCAAAATTATATCTATCCTAGGTCCCATAAGCCCTTTGTCTAAGTCAGGCATTCTGAGAGTCTAAGACCTGATTTGTATTAAGGCATGGTAAACCTGCTTGTGTCAGGTCCCCTTCTAGTGTTAAAATTGATCGCGAGCCCTAAAATCTCTTAACACTAGTCGAATTAAAAATCCTTTCTGTTCTAGGTTCCATTAGTCCTTAGTCCAAGTTAAGTATCCTGAGAGTCTAATACTTGATTTATGTTAAAGCATGGTAAACCCTGGTCGTATCAGGTCCCCTCCTAGTGTTAAGGTTAGCCATAAGCCTTAAAATCCCTTAACATTAGTCGAATTAAAAATCTTATCCGTCCTAGGTCCCATAAGCCCTTAGTCCAAGTCAGGCATCCTAAGAGTCTAAGACCTGATTTGTGTTAAAGAGTGGTAAACCCTGGTCATGTTAGGTTCCCTCCTAGTGTTAATATTGGCCACGGGCCCTAAAATCTTTAACACTAGTCGAATTGAAAATCCTATCCGTCCCAGGTCCCATAAGCCCTTAGTCTAAGTTAGGCATCTTGAGAGTCTATGACCTGATTTGTGTTAAAGTGTGGTAAACCCTGGTCATGTTAGGTCCCCTCCTAGTGTTAAGGTTGGTCGTGAGCCTTAAAATCCCTTAACACTAGTTGAGTTAAAAATCCTATCCGTCCTAGGTCCCATAAGCCCTTAATCCAAGTCAGGCATCCTGAGAGTCTAAGACATGTTTGTGTTAAGATGTGGTAAACCCTGATCGTGTTAGACCCACTCCTAGTGTTCAGAATGGCTTTAAGCCCCAAAATTCCTTGGCCCTAGTCGAGTTCTACCTTGGTGCTACAGTTGGCCCTGAGCCCTAAAATTCCCTAGCACCAGCCCGAAGTTTTCTCAAGGTCATAATTGGCCTTAACGCCTAAATACCTCTGACCCTAGTTGAAGTTTCTCCTAGGGTCTCGGATGGAATCAAGCTTCAATTCTCTTCAAATGAAGACATCCGAAGACCTCTGACCCTAGTTGAAGTTACTCCTAGGGTCTCGGGTGCAGTCAAGCTCCAAAGCTCTCCAAATATACTTCTAAACCTACGACGTTTATGACCACCCTCAAAACACGATCAATAACTATGCTCACTTAGTTGATTTATGCTTAAGCCATGATTAAGCTTAAATCAATTAAGTAAGGAAGAAAGATTGGCCTGGATAACGCACAAGAAAATTAGCAAACTTTTTTTCATTGATTAAAAATTAAAAGAGTACATGTATATGTTAAAATATCCTGTGCATACAAAAGAATCAATCTTAAGGGGTAGAACATCGAAGAAATTTTTATAAGGAATGTTCTAAGTCCTAAAATACTCGGGGTGAGGCCCTTCTCGCCATCAATCTAGTATCTCCACCGGTGTATTTTTGACTTGGGGAGTAGGAGGGGCTTCTTCATTGAACGTTTGGGGGACAGGATGATTTTCTTCTCTTTCTCCTACTAAGGGGACCCCTTCGTTATACTCGACTCAGGAAGGAGAGGGAGCATCTTCTTTATCTGCTGACAAATCTTGAGGGGCCAATGGCTCAACACCCTTGGTGGCTGCCTCAAAAAGACCTTCCATTGTATTGACAGAGCAAGCCTCGTCTTTTAGTCTTCCTTCATTCGCAGCCATGTCACTTACCTGAGCCGCAGGGACATCGTCTGAGGACGAGTTCTTGAAGTCCCTAGGACATCGCCACCCAACTGGTCGAATATACAGTGCATATCCAGGTCCGGGTACTCCTAAAAAAAAAGGCGGCTTGTTAAGTCTATGCCTTCGTCAACTCCTTCATCGTACTAATTTACAAGTTGATCTGGCACCGTCTCTAATTTTCTCATTTGCTCTTCTGAGGAATGCAGTAACTTTTTATGTGCCTTCCTAAGAACCCGGAGCTTATCTGCCAGGAAGTTCACCCTGTCATCTAACCTTATAATGTCTAATAGGACCATGGAATATTGTTCCTTCAGATGATCATCTTCCTCCTTCAGGCTCTGGTACAGCTTATTCAACTTATTGTACTGACCAGTAACCCTTAGCTTAGTCCTCTTGGTGATGTCATTCTTGGCCTTCAGGGTTTGGAACCGAGTCTCAGCGATCGACAACTTTTCATGTATGATTTTTTTCTCGTTGAGCCACTGAGTCCTCTCCCCCTCCAGGGCAGAAATCCTAGCTATCAGCTCTTTTCTTTCCCTGACAGCCTTCTCCTGGGTAACCGTAATCAAATCCTGGGCTTTTTTCTCTAATTTCTTCACCGTATCGAACGCCTGCTTCCTGATAGCAAGGGCATTCCTAAAGTCATCTATGAACAGGTCCAGTATATAGGCGTTCTAGATCAAGAAAAGACGCAAGGATGATCAGTATCTCCAAAGGAAAGAAAAACTACCAAGACTTAAGGGAGAGAAGGATTCACCCAGTGCGAGAGGATGCTCAGCCCCTCTTTTGAAGGCACGTTCATCATATCCTTGCCTCTCTTGGGTGATATTACCTCTCGAGTAGAATTCGCAAGGAGAAGAAGATACCTGAAATTCTCCCTTTTATCCTCAGGGAGATCCTCCACCAAAATGCTGTTTATATCCCTAGTGGTTTCCTTGGTAGCTAAGAACGGGTCCTCTATCATAAAAGAGGTAGGTTTTTTTGCCTTTGTCCCTCCCCTTCATTAGCCCCTAAGCCCGATGATTGACCACCCAAAACCCCTTTTGCGTCAGTTTGCTATTTTTAGCCCTGATCCGAGGCCTTTTGTGTGTTTTATCCCAGGACCTGGGAGACTGTCACGCCTTTCGTACGGTCTGGAACCCTCTATGACTGATTATCAATCGGGCGGAGCGGAAGGTCTACTTTCTTCTTCTTTCTTGCCTTATCCTGGCTTTCGTAAATGGGCCTTTTTCCCTTGTCCTTAGCTAAGGCTGGGTCAACTTTTTGAGGATGCTTCCCTGTTTCCTCTCTCGGTTACTTGAAATAAATACCCTTCTCCTTAGGACGGTCGATCTTTTTTCCTCCTTCCTTTTTGGGAGTCTTCTTGGGGTCCCCTTCGTTGACCCCTTCTCTTTGGCACCTAGGGCATTTGTCTTTGGGTCAGCGGTCCTGGAAGCTTTTAGGGCCCCTTTGGAAAGCATGCCTTTTAGGACGTCAGTGGCTCTCCTTCTACCTACTAGTGTCCTTTCGGTCCCTGCCTCTACACCAAGGAAGGCATGGTTAGCCATCAAACTGAAAGGGTAGAGAGCCAGTTAGAAAGAGCGATTTGAGTAAAAAGATACGCTTATTCATCTAAGCCCTCAATTTAGAGACCTTGCTCCTAGATATCGCCTTGGATGTCAACCTTGAGGCCATCAAACTGTTTACGCTCAGTAGTTGCTTTACATCTATAATAGGAAGCTCCAGGAGTTTGTTTGCAACACCTACTGGGATATCTGCTTGGTCTCTCCCTGCAACTATAATAAAGAACCTGTCAATGTCAGTATAGCCCCCTCTCCAGAAAAAAGCAAAAGTATTTATCGTATGCATACCGGACTCTTGGAAGGAGGGAGGATGGGAGCATGAAGAAGGCTCGGTATAATCTTTCCTGACAATAAACCAATGATCTTTTCAGTCCTTATTGCAGGAAGGAGTGCCTTTCACTCTGGACTAGAACCTACCACAAACTTAGAGAAAGTACCACCCGGGGTACTGGATGGTATTCCTCTTAAGGGAATACAAGTGTAGTACCTCATCGGGAGTCAGGGCGGGACTCTCCTTGAAGAAACTGAGCACGAATAATCTACTCAAGACCCTCCAACTGTTCAGAGTAAGCTGGTAGGGAGGGATCTTAAAGGCTTCAAAGAGCTTGATAAAGTACCTTTGCAGGGAAAGACGGGCCCTCAATAGCAAGTGCTCTTCATTAAATGTCTTTTTCCCTGGTGCCAGATCACTCGGGACCTCGTTCTCAAACGTTACCCTCAATTGCATGCTATCAAGAATCTTAAAAGCTTGCTTGTAAGCCAGTAGATCCGTCTTATTTATTATTAAGACGAACCAATTCACTTTATTTAGCCCCCTAACCCAAGCCTGCTCGGAGGCATCCCTTCTATCTTCACTAGATTTTTGGGTCTTGATAGGATCCTTGGTCTTTTTTAGACCACTAATGATGGCATCTAAGAGTCTGCTTTTGTCTGCCATTTTCCTGATTATGGGAAAATCCAGAAGTGCTTAAAGGTTTAACAAATTTCTAGAAGCTGAAAGGATCCCAAACCCTTGACCTTTTTAATGAAGACAATGAATCTACTAGCAACACACAAAGAAAAACTTGAGCACAGGCACTTGCAAACATACAAAGAGAAGAACAGAGGATAAAGGAGCAGAAGCAGAAATTGAACTAAGAACAACGAGAAGCAAAAGCAGAAAGAGAGTGAGAGAGCACCAGGGTCAGAGTAAAGCATTCGTAGAAGACAGAAAAGTGAAAGTGATAGCTGATGAAGGGGGGTATTTATAGTGAGCAAAGATCGATCTTCACTGTCGATTTGAATAAATAGGGGATGGCCAAGTACCCAAACCCTTTCAATATTTTTGTGGCTTGAGGAATGATTGAGTACCAGCCATTATGGTTCTAACACGTGGCCTATTCACAGCCAAGCATTCAAATTTATTTAAAACACGAAGCGTCATAAGCTCAGGGATAACTGTGTGACGCGACTTCTGATAAACAGTATTTAATGAGGAAGAGTTAAGGATCTTAAGAAAGATACATCAGCAAACAACTAATGGCTCCGTCAAGTAGGGGTTTTAACGACAAAGTAACTTGTGAAGTGCTCTAACCATCTCAATGGTTATCTCCTTCACAAGTTAAAGTTCATCTCAGGTTCAGTGAAGTCCCCCCCAGAAGCCAGATTAATTCGGCCATGAGTTTCTGGCGTGCGCTTTGCAAGTCTTACACCAGAAACTAAGGGATTGGATGTTTAAGAAGAATATGCAAGTGACATGTGGGATCTCTTCAGGAAGAAATGTGGCACCCTCTGTCTCAAGTATTTCAACCTCTTAGGAGAATTTAGCCTCTAGTCCTAGGAAGTCAACCTCTCAGAAGAATCTAACCTCTGGTCCTAGAGAGTCAATCTCTCAGGTGAACACGCACCCCCCTAGGGGGCATCCGACAACCCTCAGGTGGTCTACTCTCAGGACTCAGAGACGCGCCACAGTTCCTAGGTATCCAATGATTAAAGCCCTCAGGCAGTTAGTAATTAAAATCCTCAGGAAGTCCGTGTTCGCCCCAAGAATGAACCCATTCATCCTTTAGAAAGTATAGGATCAGCCTTACAACCACAGCATTCTCTCAGGGAAAACATCTCCTCTTCACCAGCGTACAGACGCCCCCGATCAGAGAACCTCTAGTCACGTGCCCACACTATCAAAAATAAGAATGATTGCTGACATAGCAAGTCCTATGATGGAAGTAGATACTCTGCCTTAAGAGCTACCTGTCCCATCCTCTGTTCATTTTCAGATAATGTGATAGTAGCAGACCTGAGATTTACAGAAATGTTAGCTAAGACATTAATGGAATGCGACTACACAATGTACAAAGATACAAGAGTCCCATCATTCCCATTCTCCGATACCTAGTCACCATCACCAAGGCGCTATAAAAGGGGGGTTCTTCAATGAGAAATGGGAGAGATATTCTTGGGCATTCTTCTTAGACTCCTTATTGGTATTTTCCTCCAACCTCTTCTTCTTCACACTTGGTAAAGGAACTTTATTTCTCATATTTAATTTTGATTTACTTTCCAAAATTTACCATATTTTCCTTCACCATTTCTGACTTAGACATCAAAGTTTTTCTGTCGGGAATCGCTCTCAACGTGACTCTGAAGGTATTATTATTTTATAGGTTTAGGAGGTGAAGCCCTGCTGAATCTAACCCAGCTTTTAACTGTCACCCGATAAAGACTCATATTTTATTATAGTCACTTCGCACTCTTACCTCACCAACTGAATCATTCCTCATTGGCCGTGAGGAGGTCTGCGGACATTTTTTGCACCAATATTTTCAAAGAAAGTAATTAAAGATGTGTCAGTTAAAGTTGATAAGTTTAGTTTTTTGGTAGATTTGATTATACTTGACATGGAAGAAGATCGAGAGATCCCCATTATCATTGGTCGACTATTCTTAACAATCGAAAGAGCTCTTGTTGACGTACACAGAGGGAGTCTTACTTTTCGGGTAAATGAGAAGAAGTGAAGTTCAACATCTACCTAACTCTGAAAATTTTAGCTTTTGATCAGTCATGTAAAAGAGTGAATGTTGTGTCTAGCTGTGTTGATGTGACACTCCTTGAGTTTTCTGTAAAAGACCTATTGGAGCATTGTTTAATCACTTTAAACATGCGTAAAGATGAGCTTTTAGTAGTTGGAAATGTTGGAGCATTGTGTGAAACTTATAATGAAGAGGAAATAGGTGTTTTTACACTTGAAGATCTGGTGGATGATGAACCAGATGCAGCAAAAAATAATTTTGAAAAGGTCAAGTCAGTTATACCTTTAGAAGTATAATCTTTAAAGCAACTTCCTAAGCATTTGAAGTATGCTTTCTTGGGAGAAAAAGAGACAAAGACCTTGCCTATCATTATTTCATCTTTTTTAACTCATAAGCAATAGGAGAAGTTGCTGAGTATGTTAAAAAAATATAGATCAGTTATTGTATAGTTAATTTTGGATATCAATGGCATTAGTCCTACAGTGTGCATGCATAAGATTTTGATGAAAGATGTCTACAGACTTACTATTAAACATCAAAGGAGATTAAATCCAGTGATGAAGGAACTTGTGAGAGTTGAAATTTTGAAATTGTTAAATGTCGACATCATTTATGCTATTTTAGATAGTTTGTGGGTGAGCCCAGTGCAAGTAATGTCCAAGAAAAGTGAAACTATTATTATTAAAAATGACAAGAATGAGCTAGTACCAACAAGGATAGTAGTGGGATGGAGAGTATGTATTGACTATAGAAAGTTAAACAAGACTACAAGAAAAGATCACTTCTCATTGCCTTTTATTGATCAAATATTAGATCGATTGGCTGGTTGTGAGTTCTACTGCTTTCTTGATGGTTACCCGAGCTATAATTAGATTTTAATCTGTCTAAAGGATCAAGAAAAGATAACTTTTATTTGCCCATATGGTACTTTTTTCCTTTTAGAGAATGTCATTTGATTTATGTAATGCTCTTGTAATTTTTCAAAAGTGTATGATGGCTATATTTTTAGATTTGATTGAAGTGGTTATGGAGGTGTTCATGGGTGATTTCTTAGTGTTTGAAACTTCATTTGATCATTGCTTTTATAATCTTACTATGGTACTTCAAAGATGTGAAGAGAAGAACCTGGTGTTTAATTGGGAGAATTGTTATTTTATGGTGAAGGAAGGCATTGTGTTGGCACACTGAGTGTTAAGAGAAGGAATCAAGGTAGATCAAGCCAAGATATCCATAATTTAACAATTACCTCCACCAACAAATGTAAGAGGCATTCGAAGTTTTTTAGGTCATGTGGATTTTTATCGAAGATTCATCAAAGATTTCTCAAAGATAGTGAAACCACTTTGTAATCTTCTAGAAAAGGATGTGATTTTCAAGTTTGATGAAGCATGTAGAGTTGCATTTGAAGCAATCAAGAAAAAGTTAGTATCATCCCCTATAATCATTACACTGGATTGGTGTGAACTATTTGAGATTATGTGCGATACAAGCGATTATGCAGTAGGTATGGTACTCGGACAGCGAAGAGATAAGTTTTTTTGAGCCATTTATTATGCTAGCTGGATGTTAAACGAAGTTCAATTAAACTATATAACCATAGAAAAAGAAATGTTGGCGGTGGTGTTTACAGTGGAAAATTTAGATCTTATATTTTAGGATTCAACGTGATTATTTATACCGATCATATAGTAATAAGGTACTTATTTGGAAAGAATGATGCTAAACCTTGCTTGATCCGTTGGATTCTTTTGCTTCAAGAATTTGATCTAGAAATTCATGATAAGAGAGAAAGTGAAAATACAATTACTAACCACCTTTGAAGGATTGAGTTAGAAGAAGAAGAAGTGCAGCCAATTCAAGAATTATTCCTAGACGAAAGATTGTATACTATTAAGGAACAATTCCCTTAGTATGCAGATGTTGTTAATTTTGTTGCTTGAGAATTGATGCCATTAGATTTGATATATCACCAAAAGTAAAAGTTTCTTCATGTGTGAAGAGCTACATTTGGGATAATCCACTCTTATTTGAGAAATGTATTGATGGGATGATTAGAAGATGTGTGATTAAGGGAAAAATTAATAAGATACTCTATAGAATGGAGGACATTTTGGAGCATCTACAACAGTAGTAAAGGTGTTACAATCAGGTTTCTATTAGCTTATATTATTTAAGGATTGTTATATTTTTGTAAAAAGATATGAGAGATGTAAGAAGGTAGTCAATATTTTAAAGAGAAATGAAATACCATTGACAGGAATTTTGGAAGTAAAACTTTTTGATGTGCGGGGCATTGATTTCATAGGTCTATTTGCTCTATCTTTTGTTATCAGTACGTTATTGTGGCTGTTGATTATATTTTTAAATGGGTTAAAGCACTCCCAACCTTGACAAATGATGCGAAAGCAGTTTTAAAATTTCTGTAGAAAAATATTTTCACAAGATTTGGAACTCCAAGAGCTATAATCAGTGATGAGGGTACTCATTTCTATAATAAGCTATTTAAGGCCTTGACGGTTCATTATGGGGTCATGCACAAGATTTCCCTTGCCTATCATCCTCAAACAAATAGGCAAGCTGAAGTTACAAATCAAGAAATTAAGCAGATTCTAGAGAAAACAGTAAATACGAATAGGAAGGATTGGTCTCTCGAGCTTGTTGATGCATTATGGGCCTATCGAATAGTTTTTAAAACTCTAATTGAAATGTCTCCTTATAGACTAGTGCTTGAAAAGCCATGTCATCTACTAATAGAGCTTGAGCATAAAGTATATTAGGCAATAAGAAAGTTGAATTTTAATTGAAAAATTTTTGGGCAGTAAAGACTTCTTTAACTTAATGAGTTAGAGGAGATAAGGAATGAAGCATATGAATGCTCAAGGATTTATAAGGAGAGAACCAAACATTGACATGATAAGAAAATTCTGAGAAGAACATTCAGTCCAGGCCAGCAAGTCCTCTTATTCAATTCAAGGCTAAAGCTATTCCTTATAAAACTCAAGTCAAGATACTATAGACCCTTTGTCAATAAAAAAGTGTTACCATTTGGTGTCATTGAGCTTAACGGTGAGAATAGAAGATTGTTCAAAGTTAATGGTCAAAGACTCAAACACTTGTACTATATAATAGAGATAAGAAAAGAATACATGGATCTAAAAGAAGCTGAATAGTGAATGCTTGGCTAACTCTAGCTAAAGACTTTAAATCAAGCGCTAATTAGGAGGCAACCCAATGTGTTTCTTGTTTTTGTTCTTAATTTTCATTTATTAAGTGATTTGGTGTTATTATTTAGTTTAATTTTATTTTATGTTATTGTAGAAGTCAAGTTCCAGTAGTAAAGCTCAATGACAGTTTGATGTAAATCAGGTCAAGAAAGGAGTTCCAGAATTCGCTGTATTGAGAAAAGTATGATGTATCGCGAGTCAGAAACTTTGTAATATGAAAGTAAGTTCGCTGCATTAAGAAATCTATAATGTATCGAGAAATTTGCTTTTCAAAATTCGTTGTGTCAAGAATAGCTTGTTGTATTAGAACTTCAAGTTTGCTGGATCAAAAAAAAAAAATTCCATGCATCGAAATTCAGTACTTAAATTCTGGACAATCCTTTTTTCGCTGCATCGAGAAAAAAACTTGATCCAGAGCAAAAATGCGAGAACATCTTTTGCTGTTGTGACAAGTAATGTTTAAAACTCTCTCCTTTTTATTTAAAGCCTTTTTGTTTCCAAACCAGTTAAAACCCATTTTCCATTAACTTTCTTTGAGTTTCTAAACCATCACTGATGTAAGAATAAAAAAAGAACGATTAAAATTTCAAGTAAGTACTTTTATTTATATTTTGATTATTTCTTAAAATTTTAAGACTCTCTTTTTTAGAAAGTTGATAACTTTCTATTGATTATGTGGTATTGGAGTTGATTTGTATAGAAGGGAAAACGGGAAAAGTTAGGGTTTTGTGATTAAACTCTAGATTTTGACAGATTATACTAGTTTTTTTGGGAATAAAAGGGTAAAAGTGCCTCAAAAGCACATTGCAAAGAAGCTTAGGAAAGAACCTATGGGATACAACTCTTCTAAATTTGTTTTTAAGCAAGCTCAAAACATTTTTAATAGTCACTAAAGAAAAGGATAGGGATTAAAGAAAGAGTTATTGAGTTTAAGTCAGAGAAATACCCTTTGAGTATATAGCAGATAGCAACGAGGGGTCGAACACATTATTGTCAGCACCCAAAACCAGCAACTATGACCCTTGTGAGGGAGTTTTATGCAAATACAAAGAGAACCTTGGGTAGTCGTCAAGTTAAAGTCAGGGGTATAGATATTGTTTTTTTATTATGAAACCATCAATAGTTCATTGAAAATCCTAGAGATATAGGATGAAGTCTCTAAACCTTTCCAGTCACTTTCTATTGAAATAATGAACAATATTATCTGTGAACAACAAAGTGGAATGGACCAAGGTGAGAGGAGAGCCAGCTTATTTCAAAATTAGGTACCTTACTATTGAATTAAAGGCTTGGCATCTCTTCGTTTGTGTTAGATTAAGCTTCACGGGACACACCTTTAAGGTCAATAAAGAAAAGGCTTTTCTATTACTTGAGCTTAGTACAAGAAAAAATATTAATGTTGGGGAGTGAATTTCTTTAAACATTAGGCTCTTGTATTTAAACATCAGCTGATAGCCTAATTGTGGGCTTGTATTTCCCTTCCATTATTACAAAATTTTTAGAACATAATGGGGTAGACACTAAGTGTCAAGAAATTTTACTCCCCAAGGCTCTTGTAGATGCAGGTACTATAGAAAAAATGTTATCCCTTAAAGGAAAGCATAGGGAACAATAGCAGCCTTAATAATCACAACAACAATCCCAACAGCAAGCAACTTCCCAACAGCCAGTAGGACAGAGCTCCACCTCTCAACCAGTTAGTGAAGCTATTTTCAGAGAGGAAATGAAAAAGATGCAAAGAAGGCTTCTCAGATATCAGCAACATTCAATTCGTTGCTATGAAGCATTGAGCGGCATCCTTTTTCAAGTTTTTATGCATAGTAAGTTAGACACGGAGTGGTTCTCTACCATACCATCCATTCCACCTTCTGATTTTAAGGAAGAAGAAGAGCAATCTGTGATAGTAGAAGCAGCAAGAAGAGGAGCTGATGATAAAACAAATCAGTCAAGTTAGGAGGTAAATTTTTTCTTGCCTCCCAAGTATTCTTTCGGTGATTTCATGGTTATTTTTGTTTTGCATCGAGGACGATGCAAACTTTTAAGTTTGAGGGAACATGAGTGATTTGTTAGGATCTTGTTTGTTATGTTAATCATTATCTTGATTTTTTTTTTTTGTTTAGTTATTGAGTTTGGGCTGTCTTATGAGAAAAGAAAAATGAACTTGTGGCTTTTAATGTTGTTTTTTGTTTAAGTTTTATTGTTAAAAATTTGTGTTGAATGATAGATTATATTTTTAATTCTGTGTTGAGTGTTGTGTTTAATTATTTATTACTTAGTTATCATAGTAACTGTGCTTGATATGTTAAAATATATGTACATGTGTTGTTTAGTCTACTGTAGAAATTTCAAGTGTCCATTTTATTAATGTTTATGAATCTAGAGTTAGTTGGTTTTTATTGTAATTAAGAGTGCATTATTCAACTAGGTAATTACTATGCATACCTTAGAAAAATTATTCAAATTTATAGTTAAGTGTAGTCGACCATACCATGTAAACTCATTTTACACTCTGAATAAAATTTCATCATTAAAAAAAAAAGAAAATGAGAAAAAAAAAAGAAGATTCAATCTACTCCGTTATTTTAAAGTGCCTAGTAATTGGGGGTTGACGTCAAAAGTGCGAAACACTCGTGTAAAACAGCACTTAAAAATAAGAGTATGTATAGCACTTTAGGTCTTCTAATAAATTCGTGATCGGGGGTACGCATCAAGATGGGTACATTTTCGTAATGAGACTGAATTAGAGCCTAAAGACGAGTATGAATCAAAAATAAAATAGCTATTTTAATTCATTGTTCTACTAGTAATTGTATCAAAGAGTTGGGTGAGAAATTTGGAAAGATGTAATTGCCCTTGATTATAAAATTGTGTAATGAGTTCTGAGACATTTCTATTATTAATCAATATAACTTAATGCATGATTGATTACACGGAAAAACCTTTTTAACTCTTGAGTTATGTATCAATGATTTAGACACCTGTTATTTTGCATGGGACTGGACATAAGTTTGTTATGTATGAATGGTTATTGGGAGTGTTTGCTTTTTTTTTTAGTTGAGTGATTTGCTTAGGACTAGTAAATACTAAGTTTGAGGGAGTTTGATAACTTGATTTTTATCAAATTATTTTTACTTGGTTGTTGCTAATTTCATGTAAATTCTGATGTGTTTTTATATTTTTGTGAGTTTTAAGTTTGTGTAGGTTGCAAGAGAAAAATCTTGTGAAGTAGGCATGTTTTTAAGCATAAAGCATTTTTTGAGCCAAATCCTGATGTAGCGAATTTTGGAAGACAAAAATCTAATGCATCGAATTCTGGAAAATAATTTTCTTGATGCATCAAGGTTTTATCGATACAGCGAAAATAGGTGTTCGATGCAGGAAGTTATCTTTGATACAGCGAGAGTCAAAACCAAGTTTCTAAAAATATTCTACACTTTCCTGATGTAATGAGATAACTCTTGATACCTCAGCACTTATTGCCCGATGCAGTAGAATAATTCTCAATGCATCAGAACTAAATGCCTGTTGCAGTAAAAAAAGCCTGATACGGTGCGAAAAAGTGAAAATTTTTTGCATATGTCAAAATTCAATTATTACCCTATAAATAGGGTATCTAGGGTTTCGTGCAAAGGGGGAGACAGCCGTCAACATTCTTGGAAGAGAAAGAAATTTCATTTATTGCAAGAAATCTAAGAAAAACACAAAAAAGGGAAGAGAAAAGAAGCAGAAAAATCAGTCTTGAAAGGGACAACACTTTCATATTTAGTTTACTATTTTTCATTTCTTTTCTTCTGAATCTTAATGTTTACATCCTCTGTATTTCTTGTGTTATTAGTAAATATCATGAGTGGCTAAATCATTTCATGCTTAGGGATTAGAAGAAACTCTTGTGAGCTATATTTGAACACTTGTTTTGGATTAATAAAATTTTATCATAAATCACATTGTGTATCTTGCGTTTAATGCTTTTATTTTAACTGGTCATTAGAATGAATGTTTTTAAATGTGTATTTTCTGGACTTGGAAAAGGCAGAAATATGTGCATCTGAATGAAAGAATCATAACTTAGAAGTTAATACATTGAAAAATGGTTAATAACTACGCGGCTAATTTAGGTTAGATCTTAATGAGTGATTAATTAAACTTAACTAAATAGGAATATTAATTAAATTTGTTAATCACATAGTTTCATTAGTGTCTTGGAAGAGGGAATGAAATGATAACAAAACCTAAGCTAATATATTCTCGTAAAATCAGTTAAGATAAGACATTTGGACGAATGTGGTGAGCAAGAGTGGACCTAAGCCCATTATATTCACATCAATCTTCTCATCACATAATGCATTTTAGTTTCTTAAGTAGTCGTTAAAATTAATTTACTCTTTTTCGTTAGTCTAGATAATATTTAACCATTTTAATTGTGGCAATTAACTTGGTAATTTGTAATCTTCGTTAGACGATACTTTACTTCTATTATATTACAAAACTCGACACCGTGTGCTTGTGGTTTCTGTATTCATTTTTGTGTGTTTATTAAACATGGTGACCACAAGAATATTTAATAACTACTTTTAAATAATTAAATAATTTTCTTAAGAAAATGAGATATATTCTACTAAAATAATATAATTTAAGTTATTTTTATAATTTGAATGTGTATTTTTTGATGAATTGTGTTTTAATTTGTTTCAAAGAAACAAATTGACATTACAATGATTCATATATGCGATTGATTGTTGATGATATTGAGTATTAAATGATTTTGTATGTATCAGAGTGTTGAGATTTAGATGCTCGTAGGTTGGAGATGAATTATTTTGGAATAAATATTCAAGAGTGTTTTATGTGAGTTCCATGTATTAGGAGTACGACAGACATAAAGTTTTTTAATAAAATACTAAAACTGCAATACTTAAATACAATACATAATTGCAAACATTTTTCTAATTTATTTAATTAAGTAGACAGAAAATTTTGTTTTCTTGCATTAAGCTTTGAACAAAATCCGCAAGGAAATATAGCTAACCAAGGTTATCAAAAATGTGATTTTAATTAAATCGTTTTCTATTTAAAAAAACGGAACGTAAAATCGAAACGTAAAAATGGAAGGTAAAAATGAAATTTTTAATAATATATAAATAATAAAATATTTAAAATATTTTTATAAATTAATAAAATCGGTTAAAA
>JAVXUL010099524.1:0-20283 GCA_035590515.1 Trichilia minutiflora | reverse complement strand
ACCACAGGTATAATTTGATGGAAAAGAAGATGCCACACTCAAGAAAGAGATTCTTGAATGATAAGTCGAATTGTGAATGCCACAAGAACAAATTCTTGATAAGTTCGAAATAAATTTCAAAAGAACAAAGAAAAAACTCTCAATTTGTTATTGAAGTTACTATTCACATCACTATTCATATCCTTCTAGTAAATCATGCCTTTATATAGGCAACTAATATAATCCTAGTTAAACAAGAAAACTAGAAATCTTAATTAAATAAGAAAATAATATTTCTAATTAAATAAGAAACTATTTTAGGAAACATTACTTTAGGAAAGTTCTAACGAAACAAGAAAATAATATTCCTAATTAAATAAGAAACTAATTTTAGGAAACTTTCTTATTTTTTCCTAGTCTATATTTCTTCCTCATCGATGTTCAAAAGTTTATTTGATCTTCTTGGTGTGCTGCTTGAGTTCTCATCATTCTCTCTCTCTTCAAAACGATTTGTCCTCAAATCGGCACCAATGATTTTGAACTTGTGGGCATTGTCGAGGTCTCGATCAACCACTTGAAAGGAATCATTCCTTCTTGACTGCAACTTTGATGCCTCTCCAGGCTTGAAAACAATCTTTTAAACTCTTTGTTTGCTAGAATGGTGTGTCGCTCAATTCTTGAAAACCTTTGAGATAATGTAGTCGTAACTTGCTCAAGTAGATTCTTCAATGACTCATTAGTGCAAAGAACCAATTCATTCATCTTCCCAAATTGTTGCTGCTTCGCTTTGAGTACCAACGAGACATCCATCCTTCCTTCCTCCACTCCATTTTTATCTCAACTAGATGACATAATTAAATAACTGCAAGGAAAGGTTAGAATAACAACCTCATTGCTCTCCCTGATGGAAACCAAGATGCTCAGGTTGAAGATCCATTAAATGTTCCAGATGGTCCTATTACGAGGTCACGAGCAAAGAAGATTAAGGAAGCAATGAACTTGTTTGTTTTGCAGACCTTGACTGCCAAAGCCTTGCACGGACCTTCAAGGAACTCTACGTCATTAAAGATAGGCTTGAGAGATGACGAACCAACCTTGGTGCATTTGATCCAAGCTATAGAAGACAAAGCTTAAAGATTGAAGACCATATGAGGCTACATTAGTAGTCAATGATTTTATTGGGCTTTAGTTATGCTATTAAGATTTTATTTAATTGTTATTTGGGACTAGACAATTGTTTATATAAGCCCAATGTCTTTTATTTAGTTTCCTATTATTCTATTTAAGAAAGTCTTTTCTTTAGTTTCCTATTCTTCTATTTAGGAAAGTCTTTTCTTTAGTTTCCTATTCTTCTATTTAGGAAAGTCTTTTCTATTTATTTAGTTTCCTATTCTTCTATTTCGAAAAGTCTTTTAGGATGAGGAATATTTTACTATTCATATTACTATTCATCTAAGGCTATATATAGCCTTTAAAAGGTGTGAAAAGCACAGAATTTGGCATGAATAAAATTTGAAAGATTATTTGCGAGTATTCCTCTTAAAATTCTTGCGTTAACTTCAGACTTATCAAAGGGCTTGCAATCCTTTGTGGCGTCATTCCTTTGCAACTAAGTTCTTGAGACAAGTTCCTCAACGAGTCTAGGGTTTTCAATCTAATCATATTGGCTTTCCGGGTTAGGATCTACTTGTTCGTGGGTTTTTAAGCTATTTAGCCTACGGGTTCACATCAATAGATTTAATCATAGCCATTGACGAAAAGGTCTCCTCATAATCCAACCCTTATTTTTGAGTTCTTCGTAATCAACCGTGTTTTATAAGTCTCGACCTCACCATGCTTTCTTTTGAAGATCCATTTACAACCAATAAAAGTAATTCCTTTTAGTGGATCAACAAATGTCCAGACTTGATTGACGTGTATGGATTGCATCTCAAAATCCATAGCCTCTAACCATCTACCTGAATCTTTATCTAGAATTACTTCTTCATAACTTCTAGGATCATCAGGATGATCTGTCTTTTCCACTAGGTAAAAGTCAAACTCTTGCTCATGTAGAAGACCGTACCGCTTTGGAGATCACGATACTCTAGAAGATTTTTTAATTAAAATTTCAACTGAAATTAAGGTTTGTTGACTAAACGGTCCAGCCTGAGCATCAGATTGAGCTTTTAAAGAACCTTCTTTAAACTCAATTTGTCTTCTTGCACCACCTTATACTAAGAACTCTTCTTCTAAGAAGTGTGCATTTCTACTAAATAAAATATGCTGATCAATATAGAAGTAGAAACAATATCCTAAACTATCTTTAAGATATCCGATGAATCATCCATTCTCTAATTTGATATCCATCTTATTAAGGTTAACTATTTTAACGTAAGGTGAACAATCCCATATTCTCATATAACCAAGACTAGGTTTTTTACTACTCTATATCTCATACGGAGTCTTTTGAACTGATTTTGATGGGACTTTTTTAGGATATGTACAATAGTGGGTAGGGCATATCTCCACAGATAAACTGGTAAGTCTGTAAAACTCACCATGGATCATATCATATCTAATTAGGTACGATTCCTCCTTTTCACAACACCATTCAATTGTGGTGTATAAAGAGGAGTCATTTGGGAAATTATTCCATTTTCTTTCAAGAATTCTTGAAACTCTATACTCAAGTATTGTCCTCCACGATCTGATCGTAGAATTTTAATACTCTTTCTAGTTTGTTTCTCTACTTCATATTTGGATTCTTTGAACTTTTCAAAGGATTTTGATTTTGATTTCATTAAATATGCATACCCATATCGTAACATATCATCGATAAAGGTAATGAAGTAGTCATATCCTTCTCAGGCTCCAGTGTTAAATGGTCCATATATATCCGTATGTATGAGTTCTAATATCTCCTTAACTTAACTCTCTCACCTTTACCTTTAAAGAGAGATTTGGTCATCTTATTTTGAAAATATGATTCATAAGTTGGTAAGGGTTCCGAACCCAGTGAACTTAAAAGTCCACTTGTACCAAGTTAAATCAACATCCTGTCTCCTATATGACCCAATCTATGATGCCATAGATATTTAGGATTTGTTTGACCACGAATTCTTTTATTTGTAGTAGATTTTATTAAATAATTGTTATTCAATTCTAAAACATATAATCTATTTGTATTTACAACTTTTTCCACCAATACATTTATAAAATATATTAAACATTTATTTTCAATAAACTGTACATTGTAACCATGCTTTCAGAATACAAAAATTGAAATGATATTTCTAGTAACATTAGCAAAATACAATACTGAATTCAATCTCATAATGTGTCTATTAGACAATCTAAGCTCGTAAGATACTTTAGCTTCAGTAGTAACTGTTACCCTATTTACCATTTTTAGTATGATCTCGCCTTTAGACAACACTGAACAATTCAGTAATGTTTATTAAGAGATACAAACATGAGATGTAGCTGTTGAATTTAAATCTAGAAATGATGATCTAAAATAATGCTTAATTCATAATCGATCATCATAAAGCTATGTGTACCTTCTCTAAGGTATTAAGGACAGCTCCTCTGGATATGTTCTATTCTCTCACAAAGAAAATAATTTTCTTTATCATATTAGAAATTTGTTCCTGTCAAACTTTTGACGATTCAAAATTTTAATAGAGAACACCGTTAACAATTTTTATTATTTGTATCAATATATCACACTCTTTTTGAGACACTGAAAAAAAACAAAAAAAGATTATTTGTGATCTTATAAAAAATATTAATCAACAGATTGATTTATACAAATTCAAACAATTTTAAATTATAGCAATTAAATAATTTTAAAAGTTATTAATTGTGCTAATCATATTAGTTCCCATTATTTAATTTGAATCCCATATTCCCCAAATAGAACTCAAAAGTTTCGTTGGAATTTTGTTAGTAGTAGTGGGGAATTAAATCTTATCAGAATTAACCAACTTCACATAATATAAATCTTGGTCAATTAACTCCAATAAGTAGGAAACTTATTTTCTTTTATATCCTTATGTAAGATTTGATTCTTTATTTAACCCTAACTTTGAATGCCTAACATAATAGAAATCTTGGCACCCTAGGCCAATTAAACCTGAACCATTGTGCTTTCCAAAGATGTTATTTTAACCTCTCATTCACATACTAGAAATCTTGATCAAGGTAAAAGTACACACCTAAGAATCAAATAACAAAATTTTATAAATAAAGTCAATACCCCTTATATAATAGAAATTTTGGGATACAAATTCATATTAAAGAATCCATTGTCATCCCATAATGGGATGCTAAGATTTAATAATTATTACAATGAGTCATTATAAAAATTTTGATTTTTATAACACATGTGTTTTTCACAAAACCACACGTTTAAGTTCAGTAAACTATTTACCAAATATTTTTTTAGAATCTTTTCCATTGAAAACATTTTCAAAATAATTTATTCATCATATGAATAAATATTATAACTTACAAATGCATGATTTTATTAACAATTCATTAATTGTTAATATATATGTAAAGATTACATGTTATGATTTCTAAATCATATTTCTAGTTTTGACAAACATTTTTTTCATTTGTGCTTGTGTTTTCAAAGTCTTGTCTTATAAAAAGTTTATGGCGTATGTGTTTTGTTTTTGTTGCTTATAAGGAGAGTATTCTTATCACATAAGAATGGTTCATTTGTGTATTTATTTAAGATAACTAGTTATCCTAGTAATCTTATTTTGCTTGTTAAAAATCTGAATCGAATAAACAACGTTAACTAGTCAAACTAAGCCAACCATTTACTAAACTGGTTAACCTATATGTTGATATGATTAACATATTACACCAATATCATTATTAGTAATACTTATTAATATTAATCAAAAAATCTAATTTGTGAAACTAAGCCTAATATTTTCTTTCTACCTAACTACATGTCTACACATTTCAATATACACTAATCTACATTGACATGTATAAAATGCATATTTTATAAAATGTGTAACTAGCATATATATATTCAACAAATATATATGCATATAGTAAATCAAATGTATAAAAGATAAACATATATCCAATATATACATTTCATGCATTTAATCAATATTGAATATACTAACAAACATTTAAGTTCATTAATATATATTTAAACACTTTAAACACGTATATGCATTATATGAAATCAATATTGCAAAGACAGGCAACACATTAATATTTATTTATTTATTTATCATATAAGTAATAGAAAGCAACATTTAATTTGTTCATCAAATGAATAAATTAAATTAATTTATGTTTATATTCAACATTTGATTATACACTAAATCAATATTTAACAAATACACAAACCTTTTGGCTACATAATAAAAATATTAATATATATATATATATATATATATGTATATGGTTGTAAAATAGTTTTAGGATAAAATATTTTGTGTAATTGTTTCTAAACATGTTTTTAAATATGGTTTTGTATAATGGATTTAATATATATACATATATACATATATATGTATATATATGTATGTATATGTATATATATATGTATGTGTGTATAACATATTATACATATATATATTCATGCATCAACCATTGTTGCAACAATTTTGCAATTCATTTTTCTTTAAAAACCAAATATTTTGTAATATACATACATATAGATAGATAGATAGATAGATAGATAGATATAGATATAGATATAGATATAGATATAGATATACACTAACAACTTAGCATATACATGTCCAATGTATCAACCATTGACACAAAAAACACACAATATGGACAACATTTGTCCATAATGCACCAAATGGGCAAAAATGGCCCCTAATGATTTTAGAACTCTTTTTTTTCATTACATCAAATGTATACACATTTCAAAGGTTCCATTATCACATAATACACCTTCTAACACCTTAGGAGTGAGGGAAAACAAATTCTCCACCAAACATCCCAATATGGCTGAATATGCCCTTTGTGCACCTTTATGGATTCCACAAAAAACACAAGCATACAAATCATCACAGCCATGAACCTAACAAGCTCTAATACCATTTGAAGATTTCTATAGCCTAATCATGCTCAAATGTAAGTTTTTGACCTTAGCTTTCATGGCTTTTATGCGTGAAAAACAAAGAAAACCAATGGAAACTACGTTAGGGCTCTTGGTTTTTACCTTCCAAGCTTTTTTATTTAATGAAGACAAAACCCAAAACTATGA
Source organism: Trichilia minutiflora (assembly GCA_035590515.1). Classification (NCBI taxonomy): domain Eukaryota; kingdom Viridiplantae; phylum Streptophyta; class Magnoliopsida; order Sapindales; family Meliaceae; genus Trichilia; species Trichilia minutiflora. Next base: position 14,069 of record JAVXUL010099524.1, on the reverse strand, counting down.
ATCCTCTTTACTTTGCACCTTCCCCTTGCTTTTCCCATGAAGACAAGAGAACGGCTTTGATAATTTTATTTAACATTTAAATAAATTTATCTGGATAATTTATATACATTCTTTATTCAGTGCATGTAAACATAAAAGAAGCAATAAACGTATGTAAATAAAGAACTCATTCTTTCATTAATAAAATAAAAAATTCATACAAGATCATTAACCCTAAAACTAACAACACGAATGATTTTTAAGGCATACACTAACAGAAAATTGGTGTGTTATTTGGATATTTACTTGCAAAGGTATTGTTATTTTTCTCAAAGATATCAAAACCTTACCTCGAGGTATCATAATCTTGCCCTGACAGTATCAAAACCTTAAGTTTGGAAGTGTTAATGTAGGTGCAAACTTAGGATGCCTATGTGCAAAGGTATCAAAACCTTTCACTAAATGCCTAAAGGTATCGAAACCTCATCTTGAAGGTAATGAAACCTTTAGGGGGATATCGATATAGGCATAAACTTATGAACAAAGGTATCAGAACCTTACTTTGAGGTATCAAAACCTTTTTTTAAATGCATAAACTATTGAAATCCTTCCAAAAAGTATCGAAACCTTAGCCTTGATACATGAATGTATTGACACCTTTCCAAAAGGTACTGAAACCTTGTCTGATCCTATCAACCTCATGCATCAAAATATCAATATTCACCCTCATTCACATCAACTTTTAATATGAATATATTAACACTTAGCTCGCTTATCTTATACTCTTCTACTATTTAATTTGAGTCCTGCACTCTTTTGATCAGGACTAAAAAGTTTTGTTAGAGATTTTTATTAAAATAGTTGGGAATTATACTCTTATCAAATTAATACACCTCACATTTTAGAATCTTGGTCAATTAATTCTAATACGTAGAAACCTCTTTTCCTTTTGTATCTTATACAAGATATAATTCACATCCTTTGCACTAGCTTCAAATGGCTTATATTTTAGAATCTTGATACATTCAACCTATCATACCCCGACCCGTGGGTCCTACCTACGACAACCGCCACAGACCTCCAGGGTATACTCAATCACATCGAATACAACCTGGCGGCCTGTAAGGCATTTATAAAACCTGATTTCTAAAACACTTCCAATATCAAACCAACCATACACCCAAACTCCACATAAAATAAAGTAAGGCCACAACACTTCAAATTTTGCATATGAATACGCATAAATTAATAAAAGTACATACTCAAATAAAATTTGTGGGAATCAATCCCAACTCATGATACAATATTTATTACAAATTGGTTTATCAATTATCAAATCTCACAAATAAAAGTAAAATTGAAAACAACTCCAATGGACTACGAACTTTCTAAGTGAGTCGAAATAGCTATACCTGCGCCGTCACTTTTGGAGCAATCACCACCTCCCACGCTTGTGTTATCGCTTTCCCTAAAACTGAGAGGTGAGGGAAGTGAGTATACGGGAGTATACTCAGTGAGTGAACGAGATAAAATATAATTAAAAACTATGTAATGTATACATGCATATATTCAGGTAAAGTTTCTAAAACCATATTATAAAATCATTGGGTTGGCTCCTTTCCCAGCAACTACCCTGGCCGTGGGTGTTCCAGGACCGTCAGTGGGTTTTGTATGAAGGAAAATATGCTATTTCGAAAAAAACAGATTGAAAATGCAATAGTTATAAAATATGTACTTTTATTAGAAAAAGGTGCCTAACACTGACGTTTGCCTCGAGCTGTCACGGGGTGACATCCGTGATCAACTCGACGAAACTCATAGGTGAACAAATCCCATCACAATATCACGACACAACTACAATCATATAACGGTCCACCTATGCAGCCTCCACTCACCTAGGTGACCTCTCTTCCAAGCCAATCCTAGGCTACCACTATACACTCACCTGGGGGTCCACCTCCAGTGAACTCCTCCCCAGGCTACCACCCTATAGCTACAGTAAACTGGCACATAAGGCCGTTATCACTAATGCACATAGTCACAAATCTTGGCCCTCAGGCCATATCGTCATCATAAATACAAAATATGGCCCATTGGCCGTAATACCACATAACAAATATAAATCTGGCCCACTAGCCATATCATCATATAAAACATGTATCAAAATACCAAAGTATTATCAAATCCATCTCAAGATCATATACAACACATGTATATACGCATTTTCACATTTAAAAAGTAATAAAGAAAAACATTTATAAACATTTGCATATCATTTTATTTTTTGAGAAAACAAACTTATAATTAAAGAAATTGAATAGAAAAAGTGTCCACTCACTGTATAGGGAGGGTATACACTCTCTAGTTCCCCTCGTTCTTCGACGACTCACGCGAGTACTGCGATCTCAAACCTCGCCTTGTGGTGTGGTCGATTTGCTCTGATTTTACTTCGAAACTGAAAAACCCCAAATTCTTCTATTGGAACCCTAGATGTCCTTTCGCAAAATCGCACCTCTATCGCCAAATTGTTACTCCCAGCATGATAGACGCGTGAAATGTGACTCGTTTGTGAAGAGAATCGAAATTCTGACAAAAATTTGGGTGGAAGGTTAAGAGAACATAAGAGAGAACGTGAGGGAGAGAAAGAGAAGGAGAAAGGAAGAAAAAGAGTGCAAATTCAACCTCCTGACCCCTATTTATAGAAAAAGGATAAAATTACCATTTTGGCCTTAAGTTTTCTTAAGGAGAAGTTTTCAGAAGAGGGCAATTTTGATCATTTTGTGCTGATTCGATCAAACAAATCGAAGATTCATTCAACTAAATTACCCCCTTCGGTTGAATGAATAACAGTTAATTCGAACGAATCCTTTAGCGTTTACAGAAGTCAGAGAGCTTCCAAATTACCGATTGAATGAATCAACACTTCGATCAAACGAAGCTCAATTCGGTCGAACGAATCCCCCTATCCGTTCGAACGAATCTGAAGCTAGAATTTTTCAGAAAGTCTTCAAAGTTTCGATCGAACGAATCATCCATTCGATCGACCGTACCAGCTAAAAATGGACTTTTTCACTTGAGTCCTCTCCGAAATTGAAAACCACAAACGGGGTCCTAATGTGCACTCACATAAACTCTTTTTAATCAACTTAAATGTCAAATACATCCAAAAACAAGCGACTAACTATCGATATGCACGATGGATACCGAAGCATGAATAGGAAATATAGTGAAATCACAAATATGCCCTTGAGGTACAAACACGGGTGTTACACATAGAGCCAAGTGTCGATACTTCTTATTAGGGTGTCCATACTCAAGCAATTCTGGATTTTATAAAGAATATAGCATCTCGTGTTTCGATATATTTATAAGTAGGTGTCGATACCTTTCCTCAGGGTGTCGAAACTTAGGCTTACTACTTCCTATACTTTAATTTTTCAATTATTTTTAGCATTAAAGCAATATATCTCAAAATATACAAGCTATGTCAAATCAGTCAACATCATCAAATCAATTATTATCATGATAGTTTGATAATTTAACATACGATCATTCTTATCAAATTAAAAATAAATTATAACATAATCAAATTTCTTCCAAGTAATCAAATCAAATTAGAATCATTAATTATATAATAAATCTTTTTATTCATCATCAAAAACATATATAAATATCAAAGTTTCCTCAAGAGTTTTTAACTTTGACTAGTGATATGAAGGTTGATTAGAAGACCTTTGTAGTTAAGATGTATAGGTATTATAATAATTTCTTTAACCAAAATTTGAATGATTTCTCTAATTTATATTATAAATGTTAGATTGTAGAGATGGATAAGGATTTTAACTATAATCTATGGCATTCATTTGCTTATACATAGATTCTTTAAACATTGGAAAATTTTGGCATTCATTTGTTAAGTATTCACTATTATCACAAATATTAATATCTTTTGCTTTTTTAAGTTCTACGACTTCAATCTTTCTTGATAAACCAGTAAATCTAGTATTTTGATAATTTTTTTTACTTAAATTATATTTTCTTTCACTAGAATTAACTAAATTAGATCTAAATGAATTATGTGAAAACTAGTGGTATGCCAACATTGTAAATTTTTAGCCAAGTGATCTAAACAATCTACTACATCATTTGGATCTTTTTTTAAAAATCCTCCATTACACATGGTTTCAATGAATTATTTTATCTCGGGTGTTAAACCATCATAGGAAAAACTAATTGTGTACCATTTTTTAAAATCACGATATAGACATAAATTTAATAAATCTTTAAATCTTATCAACATTGATAATATATTTCATTTTCCTTTTGAAAAAAAATTTAAATTTTATCTTTTAAAAGTTTTTATTTTGTGAATTAGAAATTTTTTTTTAAAATTCTACTTACCTTTCATTCTAAGTTCCAATTGATTTAGGCCTTAAAGAATTAAACCAAATTTTAGCTTTATCTTTTAAAGAAAAAGGGGAATAACTTTAGCTTAATAATTTCCTTAATACATGTTTGATAATTGAAAGTTATACAAACTTCTTTAAATTCTTTTAAATGCAAGTAAAGACTTGTATATTCTAAGTTATGAAAATTAGGAAGCAAAGAAATCATACATAGTTTAAACCTAAAGTTATTTGTATTAATGAAAAAATAAAACAAGGAGTAGAAATTTAAGAATGTTACAAATATTCACCCATGGTTCACAATAATGATTTTTCAATTTCTCTTTGATTACTTTAATTTTCAACCATGTTACTTAAAGTGTACGATGATGAAGATACTAGTGTAGTAGGCCCTAGAAATCATATATGTTGTCAGTTTCAAGATATTTTGTATTGAATTATTGTGTAATATATATTGTACTATTATAATTAAAAAATTATTTTTTATTCATATGTGTATGTTGCTTCCTTTTTCTTATCATACTAATGAGTGTAATATTATATAAATACCTAAATAATCAGATTATCTAAATTATTTCCTACTTATGTAGTATCGACTAGGCATCAGTATCATATAATAGACACATTAAATATCTCCAATGAATATCATGGGATGATATTAGTATGATAATGAGAGTCATTCCACTAGGACATTAGTGTAGATTAATAATTAGAGAATTATTTTTTGATATGATCAAAGAAATGATAAATCCTACAAAATATATGTAGTTAATGATTTATCATTGGTTATACTAGTGTATGAAGTACTCTTTCGACTTGAGACATTATAGTTGTTATCTGATATAATGTATATGATTCATATGGTGTATAAGTACAGAACTAATCACATCTTGCACAGAAGCTGATTTGGTTACGGGTTATTTATATTAAGATATGAATTATTATCTTGAAAGAATCTATCAACTCACTATATAAGACTTCAAGTTTTCATTGACTTGATTTGGATTGGATTTTTCAGTCAGACATAGGTAAACAGTTAAAAATAAAATCTCTATTCAAAGTTCATTATAAGTCATACAAAGAGTTTCATGATGATAAGTTCAATACATAATGATTAATAGTCTAAAATAGATATTGAGTTTAAGGTTTTAACATTTTGTTAACCCAGACTTAGTTGAGATTAAATGAGAGAGGGGAATGAACCACATATTCAATATAATCAGATGTAAAAAGATTTGATGAAGATTTTTTTATTATGCTTTGATGACTATAGCACATTACTTGACGTTAAACACAGTCATTGAGTATTTGAAAAGTTCAAAATCAAGATCAATAGGATTTGATTTTAACTTACTACTAACTCCACAATGAACTCAAAATATCATAATCAATAATCATTTACTTGTCCTTGATAAAAGAGAGAGAAAATATTAATTGTTATCTGCTAAGAAAGTCAGCACTCTCAATGATGAGAATCAGTTAAAAAATATAAATGGTTTACTCGTTAAATAGTTTAAAGAATTAAAGACTTGATAAATTGACCCGAATGTAATTTAATATAAGTCATAATATTATATTAATATTAGAGAATATAAATGAAACTAACTAAAGTTGATCAAAAATAATTTGACTAGCTATTCAAATTTGGCATTAAAAAGTTTAATGAGGGTAAACTTGTCATTCTATAATATACTATTACAAAGCTTGTTACACAAGCTTTGAGACTTATTTTTCATTGACCTATTTGATGGGGATATATAAGTGTCATTATGGCATTAGTATAAATAATTATCAATTTTTCATTTTTATATGAATTCTTCCATTTTTTAAAGGTTGAAAAACCAAAATTCATTAGCTTTCTCTTTCTCTTATACACGATCACACAAGCATTAAGCTTTTAGGGTTTGATCTTTGGAGGTTCGATGTTTTTCAAGCTAGCCTTATTCTGTTATATTAAACATAGGCACACATCCCCAACCAGGGTTGCGGATCAGCCATACAGCTCAGATGGAGTGGGTGGGATCCTATAGACCGAGGGGCTATATATATTTAAGATTAAATCGATTTTCTATACATGTATATAATGCCATGTTTTACTATGTTTGATTTGTATGATTACGAGGGTGTTCCGTAATCAGTGTTTAAGGCTCTAATTTCTGTTTTGTTTATTTGTCTACTCACTGAGTATTTTCCAAATACTCGCCCCTCACTTTCCATTTTAAGTTAGTGTAGTCGGGTGCGACATAGCATTACTGAAGCAAGACTTTAGCACAGCTTTTAGGTACTCGACTCAGGATTTTATATTATGGTCCATTGTATGTAAAAATATTTGTAATAAAGTGATTTGGTGTATTTTGGCTTGGCCAAGAGTATTTTGTAATGTATTTTGATAAAATACATATGTGATACATGTATGTTTGAAAATCTTCCATTCTATATTATTTTACATTATTTTTGAAAATGAGTTTAGAAACAGGTACTAATGCCTTGCGGGTTCTAGGAGTGTATTCTAAGTGATAGGATGTGTTCTTGGGATTTGCGGCGATTACCACGTGGCTAATTAGGGTCAGGGCGCGACACACTGGCCATGATTTGGATGAATTTAGAATTGAATCTTTGTACTTGGGAGAGTGGGATTTGATTTGGATAATGAACAACATGACTAGAGTTATCGATTAATTGGAAAACAATTAAAATCCTAAAAAACACATTGAAAGGAATTGAGCTTAATGCCTCTCTTTCTTTAACTAGAAATAGGGATGTTACGATTAGATTGCGAGGTAAAACTTACTTGTCTCGGGAGAGGGAGTGAATATATATTTTTGGTTTTATAAACCTCATTCAATTGGAGGTTAAAAAGGGACAATTAAAACGGGATGAAAACAATCGAAGAAATCAATTCTCTAGGTTCATTATAACTAAGTTAAGCCTTAAAAGATTTTCATAGCTTTTTAATTTCTTTTATTGCATATTTTAGTTTAATTAGATTAATTTTCATTTATAACTATCATCTGGATAAAGCTTCGATTTAGTTTAATTGTAAAAATCAATCTAAATTTAATGACTTCCCTGAGGAAATGATATTCTACTTATCATAGAATTATAACTTGACATCGTACACTTGTGGGTAAAAAATTGCACGTAGGTTTTGTGTGTTAACAAGTTTTTAACATTGTTGTCAGGGAAGTGTGTTTTAAATTTCTGTTAGTACTACTCTCATACTGATTTTAAGTTTTAATCTAGTTTATTTTTCTTTTCTTTTCTTGTTTTCTGTTGGAAGTCGTGTGTGTTTCAGGTTGCATGCGTATGACACAAAGTTCTGAATTTGTGGACTTTGATCCTGATATTGAATGTGCACTTCAAGGAATTAGAGTAACTAAAAGAGAAGAGAAACACATAATGCAAGAGGATCATGAAAACCAAAGAGCTATCAAGGACTTCTTCTGGCCTATAGTGAATGAAAATTATTTAGGGATTGCTTGTCAACTAATTAATGCAAATAATTTTGAACTAAAGCCTACATTGATCAGCATGGTTTAACCGTAGATTTATTAATGTTCTTGGAGATGTGTGACACAGTTAAGATGAATGGAGTACTCGAAGATGCTATTAGATTATAAACATTCCCTTTCTCTTTAAGGGACAAGGCGAGGAGTTGTTTGCAATCTCTGTTATCGGGAGGAGTTTCTACATTGGAAGAGATGGCACAAGAATTTTTAGCAAAAATTTTTCCATCATCGAAGACAGCTATTTTGAGAATTGAGATTGAAACATTTAGGCAATAAGAGCTAGAAACCTTATATGAGACGTGGGAGCGATGCAAAAACCTTCTTCGAAGATGCCCACAATATGAATATCAAGAGTGGCTCCAAGTGTAACTTTTCTACAATGGGATTAATGGGCAAAATCGAACTCTCTTGGATGCCACAGCTAGTGGAGCTTTGATGTTTAAGACCACTCAAGAGGCATTTACACTCATAGAGAATATAGCTTCTAATAGCTGTCAATGGCCAAGTGATCGAGCTCTAGTAAAAAGAGTAGTTGGTTTTTTGAAGTGGATCAATTAACATCGATTTTTGCTCAGATTTCTATGTTGTCAAACAAGTTTGCTGCATTAACAAATCAAAGGATGATGTCAAATGAGACATTGTGAATGGAACTTCAAGTGAAAGGGAAGAGTAAGGGATAGACCAAGCTTAATTTGTAAATAACCAAAATTTCGATTATCGAATCAATCCAGTATTAAACACTTACCATCCAAGCTTGCGCAATCATGAGAATTTTTCACATGGTAACAACCAAAATGTCTTGCAACCACCCCCAGGGTATTTTCAACCTTAATCAAAAAAGAAACCAACCATTGAAGATTTTTTAGGGACATTTATCTCTATGACAAGAAATAGATTCAAGCAAACTGATGTTCAGATGGACAACTTGAAAATGCATTTGGGTAATTGGATAATTGGCATCGGAGTTAAAGTCTTAACAACAACAAAATTTTTGAAGTGATATTAAGGTTAATCTAAGGAAGCATTGCAATACTATTTTGTTGAGAAGTGGAAAACATGTAGAAGAAACTAATAAGAAGGATGATGGAAAAGTTGAACATAATCCAGTAACTAAGGTAAGTGAGAAAGAAAAGGATAAAAATACCACAACTTATGTGATTAGTTGTTTTTTCTTAATATTTTCACACTTCTATTTTGCTTATTTTCGAGTTATTATATGATGTTTTAATAATTTTTTGCCTGTTTTTGAGTTGTAGGGTCAAATTCCCAAAAGTTAAGAAAAATATGCATTTTGGTAAATTGGACAGAACTTTTTGTCTAATGATTGGATTTAGATTATTCAAGTTGCGTTGGATCAATGACTTAAAGATCTAAAACTTTTATGAACATGTCGAGTTCGTTTGAAGTCAAAACAGGGCTGAAAGTCATCATACAGTGCAGTGAATTTACTAAAACTATGCTACAGCTAGAACATTTTTTGTCTGTTGCAATGAGAATATTTTTTATCGTTGTAGTAAATTTTATAAAAAGCAAGAATTTTGTTCCTGCTGAAGTGCCAGATATGCTGGAAGATGTGTTTTTTGGTTTCCTTCTTTGTTTTTTTTTTCCTTTTAAGCCTAGGGTTTGAAAGGTTATAAAAAGCGGATGTACTTGGCACAAAAGCGGGTACTTCTAGAGACTCTTAGGAGGCCAAAAACAATACAAAAATTGAAACAAAAACATAGAGAAATTCCAATAGTAACAAGGAAATGAGTGAAGATTTGAAGATTGAAGTGAAGCCTTCTAGAGTTTTTTTTCTTTCTCCAATCTTATACTTCGTTCTTTTGTTATTTGACTATGAATTACTTGAGTATGAATGTTATTTTGAATAAAATTATGCTAGGCTAATTCTTTTATCTAGAAAGTTGATTTAGTCATTGTTGAAACCCGTTTTAATTGCTATAGTTATTTGTTGAATGAAATTTGAATGAGTTTATTCATATTGTTTGACTCTTAATGCTTTTTAATTACTGGTTATGATTGAGATGATTTTAAATTTGAATCTTTGGACTCGGGAGAGTAGGATTTAGATTGGACCATGAACAATATAACTAAGAGTATCAATTATTCGGGAGATGGTTGATTTCTTAGAAAACTTATGAAAAGAAACTGAGATTAATACGTTTCTTAATTTAATTAGAATTAGGGATAATACGGTTAGATTGAGAGATAGACTCACTTGCCTTGAGAGAGGAGTGAATACTTAATTTCTGTTTTATAAACTTTATTCAAATTAAGGTTTAAAAATTGATGAAATCAATTCTCTAGGTTTATCATAATTGAAGTTAAGTTCTCCAGAATTTTCATAGCTTTTCAATTTCTTTTATTGCAAGTTTTAGTTAATTAGCTTTATTTTCTTTTATATTTATCATTTGGATAAATACTTAGGATTAGTTAATTATAGGAATCAATAGTTTTTATCAAGTTTCCTGTAGAGATGATACCCTACTTACCATGGGACATAGCTTGACACCATACACTTGCGGGTAGATTTTGCACATTAGGTTTCATGTGAATAAGTTTTTAATGTCGTTACCAGGGCATCTGTTTTAAATTCTTGTTGATACTACTACCGAGCTAATTCAAGGCTTTAATCTATTTTTTTTGGTTTCTTTGTTTTTCTTTTCTGTTGAACTTTGAATTTTTGCATGTTGTATGCAAAGATCAAGAATTGTAGAAATAATTGAGTTTGATCCAGAAATTGAACATACCATTAGAGGAATTTGAGCAGTTAGAAGAAAAGAAGATAACAGAATGACTGAGGATCAAAAAGAGGGCACAGCTATTAAGAACTTCTTTCAATCAATAGTGAGTGAGAACTACTCTAGGATTTCTTATCAACCAATCAATGCCAATAATTTCGAGTTAAAACCAGCGTTGATCATATGGTGCAGTAGAATCAGTTTGGAGGTTAATCATTGGAGGATCCTAATATTCACATATCCATATTTTTAGAGATGTGTGATACAGTCAAAAAGAATGGGGTATTTGAAGATGCTATTAGACTATGCTTGTTGCCATTCTCTTTACGGGACAAGGCAAGGAGTTGGATACAATCGCTACCACTAGGAGGGATCACTACTTGGGCTAAGATGGTCGAGGCATTTTTATCAAAGTTCTTCCCACTGTCGAAGACAACTATTTGAGAACTGAGATTAGTACTTTTAGACAACAAGAGTTTGAGTCACTGTATGAAGCATGGGAACGGTTTAAAAATCTTCTTCGTCGGGGTCCCTAACATGGTTATCAAGAATGGTTGCAAGTGCGTGCAGTTGCTCTCTAATAGACTCAATGGGTAGAATAGGACACTTTTAGATGCTGCAGTAGGAGGAGTATTGATTTCTAAAATAGCTCAAGAGGCTTTTTCACTTATTGACAACATGGCATCAAATAGCTATCAATGGCCAAGTGATAGAGTTAACACAAAGAGGGCAATCAAAGTATTTGATATGGATCAACTGACGTAGATTTTTGCTCAAATTTCTACATTATCAAACCAATTTATGGCCTTAACCAATAAAAGAGCAATGCCAAATGATTCATCTCTGCTAGCTGGTACTTTAAGTTAAAGAGAAGAGCCGAATTTTAAGTAAGCTCAGTTTGTGAACAATCAAAATTATGGCTATCTCAGGAATCAAATGCCTGATGCATATCACTCAAAAATGTGTAGCCATGAGAATTTCTCCTATGCTAATAACCAAAATATTTTACAACCACTACCAGGCTACTCACAACCACAAGTGAAGAAGAAGCATTCTATTGATGACCTCTTGGGAACATTCATATCAAATACGAGCAAAAGATTCAAGCAAATCGATGCTCAGATAGATAGTATGGAAACATATATCACTAATATTAGAGCATCAGTGAAGAACTTGGAAGTACAAATTAGACAGTTAACCTCAAAGATAAGATCTCAACAAAAAGAAAAATTTTCAAGTGATACAAAGGTCAACCCAAAGGAGCAATGTAAGGCCATTATGTTGAGAAGCAAGAAGCACGTGGTTGGAGAAATAGAAAAAGAACAACAAACTCTGATAGAGGCTAAAAACACGGTTAATGAGGAAGAAATTGGGCAAAAACCATGGAAGAAGCTAAGGATAATGACAAAAATATTGCAAAACTAATAAATATGGGTCCAAACTCAACTGATTTCAAACCTCCTCTACCATATCCTCAAAGGTTCCAAAAATAGAAGAAGGATGCCCAATTTACCAAGTTTTTGGAGATATTCAAGAAGCTGGACATTAACTTCCCATTCATTGATACCTTAGAGCAAATGCCAAATTATATGAAGTTCATGAAAGAGGTGTTATGTAAGAAAAAGAAGCTTGGGAAATTTGAGATGGTGAATTTGATTGAAGAGTGTATTACCATTATATAGAGGAAATTGTCACCAAAGCTTAAGGATCCTAGAAGCTTCACCATCCCTTGTAATATTGGTACATCCTACTCTACACGAGCCTTATGTGATTTGAAAAGGAGCATTAATTTAATATATTATCGATGTTCAACAAGTTAGGCGTAAGCAAAGTCAAACCGATCATAGTTATATTACAAATGACTAATAGATCAATCGTCTACCTATGGAGAATAATTGAAGATGTGCTCGTAAAAGTCGATAAATTTATTTTTCTAGCAGACTTTCTTGTGTTGGATATAGACGAAGACTACAATGTGCCAATTATTTTGGGAAGACCATTTTTGGTTATAGTTGGGACAACCATCAATGTGTAAAAAGGAGAACTCACGACAAGAATACAAGATCAAAAAGTAATATTCAATGTTCTCAAAGTTATGGGAGAGCCTAAGAAGTCATAATAGTGCTTAATAGTGAATGTGGTGAGTGATAGCAAGATATATGGGAAGTTGAAGAATAGTCATTGTGAAGCCTATATAAAAGATGATAAGATTGAGAAGAAATTTGAAATAACTCATGAAAGTGGTCCAAATGATGTGGTTAATTTTGAGTTAGTTAAGAGTTTTAAAGATGCTGACCTTCCAAAATATAATATAAAAAAGGGCAAAAGAAGAAAGAAACAAAAGCATGACACAAAAAGTGTTGATCATCTGTTAGAGTCGGGAGACCAAGTTCTACTCAACAACTTTAAGATAAATCTATTTCCAAGAAAACTAAACTCAAAATGGTATGGCTTATTTCGAGTAGAGAAGATGTTTTTTGATAGAGTTGCAAAAATCAAGGTCATCAATGAAAGAATACTTCATATCAACACCAAATGATCAAAGTCCTATTTTGAAGGCAAGAAAGAGAGGAATGCTTTGGGCGCTCTTCATAACCCCCTTGAAGTAGCACCACCAATGTCCGACTAAAGACATTAAACTTAACGCTTGTTGGGAAGCAATCCAATATTTTATTTATTCTTTAGTTGTTATTTTTTTAATTTCATTGAGTATTTTCTTTTATGGTAAATTGGTATTTTAATTATTTTTTTATTGTATTTAGGTCTAAGATGTCAAGGGATCACAATGTTAAACAAACAAGCTAATCTGGTACAACAAATATCCTATAAAGATAGTGACAACTCTAAGTAAGATATGAGACTTGCTCTCGTTTCTCAAGTATGGTTCATTTTTCTCCTTCCATATTTTTTTATTATTATATGTAGCATTGAGGACAATGCTCAATTTAAGTTTGAGGGGTGAGTCATATTTTAGAGTGTGTTGCTGGATTTGAGTATTGAGCTTGATAGCTTTGTGAGTGAAAGTTAAATTTTTCATATTTAGGACACTGTAGAATAGAGTAGATGTTGCTTTTATTTTTAGTAGATTTTGATTTTTTTATACTTATTTGTGTGTTTTTGTATGAATGAATGAATGTATGAATGCGTGTGCATGTTGATGAGATAATTGAAATGTGAACCATGCATTGATGTTGAACTTATATAAGATAGGTTGAAATATAAAGTGGACTGGTGTTGATAGTTTGAAAGAAAAATTAAGAAGTGTGCTTAGAAAAACTGAGATGATTTAAGAATTGATTGAACCAATTACGAAGTTTAAGCTTATGAATATTTTTGTGTTAAAAAAATGTAGATGTGAAATGATGAGTACATAAAAGTGTATGTGTATTAAGGTTAAATTTATCATTTTACACTTCAAAGTATGATTAACTCTC
>JAVXUL010099505.1:0-20284 GCA_035590515.1 Trichilia minutiflora | reverse complement strand
CATCAATACACATTCTAAAATGCGAATGGAAATCTAAATACGGCAATGCATGCAAATACTCGAATTTCTTAACGTCGACTTAATTATGGATTCGCCTAAAAACCTTATTAAATCTCGAATTATCCAACCTTTGCCACTACCAACCCACATTACACTCAAATCGACGCATAACGATCCATTCCCGCGATTATGACCAACCAGGCCCACATTCTCGTCGGAACAGTAACCGGAGTTACTGTTTATAGTAACCCAAATTTTTTGAAAACGTACATCTAGCATCCTACGACATCCACGAGTCTCATAGAACCTACATTACGCCTTAAAACTAAATTAAACGGCCTAGATCTACGAAAGTTCATACGAAAACCTATACAACCAAATTGCTTAAAACGATAAAATAAATATGCAGACACGTTAGAAATGAAGCTACGAACCTCGTGGTGTGGTCGGTTTCCTCCAATTTGGCCTCTAACACGAAAAGCCCCAATTTCTCCCCGAAACCCTAACTTTTTCTCTTCCGATTTCTGCTCCCCTTGCGCCAAATCGAAACTACCAACGCGCTAGGAGGATAAAAAGCAGTGAATTGGTGGCGAGAAATCGAAGAACGGACAAGAAACGAAAAAGGTGCGTGTGCCACAGAGGGAGAACGCGTGAGGGGGAGAAGAAAAGGAAAAAGGAGAGAAAGCTTTGAAATTTCGGCCCCCAGACCCCTTTTTATAGAAAAAGGGTGAAATTATCATTTTGTCCTTAAGTTTTCTTAAGGAGGAACTTCTAGAAAGGGGTATTTTCGCCATTTCGCGCCGATTCGGGTGAACGAATCGAGGAGTCGGGCGAACGAATTCCCATTCGGGCGAACGAATCCTCGTTCGGGCGAACCAATCTGGAACCGCGAAACTTCGGGCGAATGAACTCCAGTTCGGTCGAACGAAAAACTTACAGAGAGTCATCCTGAGTTCGGGCGACGGTTTGGGCGAACGACCTTCTGTCGAAATATATTCGGACGAACGAATCCCAAATTCGGTTGACCGAACCAAGTCCCAGAAATTCGGTCTAACGAACTACCCAATTCGTTCGACCGAACTTGCCAAAAATATGAATTTTACTTAATAGGCCCCACACAAGCCTTGGATCACTCCCACAATCCCATGAAACATGGAAAGAATGCAAAAACATACATTAAAAGAATAGGAAATAACAGTTATACCCTCATGATGAGATACGGGTCGTTACAGTTATCAACCCAAACTAAACGATTGTGGTGTCCCATCTCAATCAAGTGTCATGTTCGTTGACGAAAGACAGGCCCAGTCAGCACCACTTAATCCATGCTTATCTTCTATTTACCACCGACGTGGCAAAGCATGATACACACGGAACCACGTAAACTTAATGGCGAATTTACATTTTAAAATATACTTTAATGCTTTAAATTATGAAATTTCCTTATTTAAATAATAATAAAAATATATAAACGAAAATATTATAAATTATAAGTTTAATTTGATTTAAATTATTAAATATATTATAACTAAAAATTAAAAAAAAATAAGTACTAAAAATTTAAAATATTTTTATTTTTTTAAAAAAATAATAATTTATTAATTTTATAAGATTATAAAAATCATATTTAAAAAATAATTTAATATATTATCAATTTAAGTAAGAATTATAATATTAATAAATACATTACATCTTAATTTAATAATTTTAAATTTTTAAAAATTTATATAATAAAAAATAATATTATTTTAAAAATAATTATTTTTAGGTTGGTCTTATATTTGAATTTAAGAATGTATTTTTTATAAGAATTTTTAATAATTAATGATTTTAACCTGCCTTTGTGTTGGATAGTCTTTGAAAAAATTAAACGACTGTGTCTCTGACATTAATTTTATATTTAATTAGATATCATAATTTTAGTATTATATTGATTGTATTTGAAATTAATCCCATGTTTAACTAGATGTCATATTTTATGCATTGTAAAAGTTGATTTTTTTTATTGTATATAAAAAAATATTTGCTATATTTTTAAATTATAAAAATATTTAATAAATAATAAAACATCTTTTTGAAAACTATAAGGCTTCTTTGGCCACGTATGCTATCAGAGTCACAATTATGTGCACCGTTTCTGTGATGTTCGTTGTAACGCTTCATGATCTTTATGCCACATGTCTTGGTTTCTACTCCATTCCTTTTGGCTTAAGCGACGTTACGTTTCAACCAATTTGGATGGCGAAAACTGGGAAACCAAATATTTTTATAATTTTTGAAAATAATATTTATCTTTTTTTCAAAAAAATTATGATAATTTTTTTGAATAATTTTTTATTAAAATATTTTTATAACTTATAAGAATAACAAAAATAAAAATATATATTTTATCACATAAATTCTTTATTTTTATTATAAAAATTTATAAATTTTATTATATAAACTCTTGAATTAAAATAATTAATTTTTTAAAAAAATATTTTACATTTAATCTATAATTTTAATATTTTAATTTATAATACTTTATACTAAAAATTTTATAAATTATTTTTTATAAATAAAATTTAAAATAATTTTATTTTATATTTATAAAAATTATGAATTTATTTTTTTATAATTTAAATTTATAAGAAAATTAATTTTAAAAATTGAATAAAAATAAGTTAAATATTTTATTTAAATTTGTTAAAAACCTATAATACTTTATACTATAAAAAATTAAATTTATAATTTTATATTGATAAATATTTAAAAAAATTATTAAATATAAATATAAATATAAAATTATAATTTAAATTATATGTCACGCAATATCTCTTATTTTACAGTTTCTGAAATTTTTTTTAAAAACTAGTTTATTTTTATTAATTTAATTAAAAAAATAAAAATGTACTATTTTAATCTTTGTACATTTAAAATATTTAAACTTTAATTTTTTTATATTATAAAAACTAGCTCTATCCCTGGATATTGAGATGTATTTTTTTATTAACATCAATCCTCTATTCATAAAATCTTTTGGATTTCATTAAAAAGTTATGTTGATTTTAAATTAAATTTATATAATTATAAACAAAAATTTTCAAGAACAAAATTACAATTCAAATTAAATTATATTAAATGGATAGACAGAGAGCTACATTTTTCTGTCATAGGTCCACTTCAACCACGCATAATTTTTGGGAAAAAAAAAAATGAAAGGTATCCTCCTATTTTTCCATTCATAATTAATGCCTTTTGTACGATGCTGTGTGTATTCAAAATTAGTACGAGAAAAAATTTTTAAGCTTAACTCCATATGTTCCTACTAAGTAACAAGGAAAATTGATTAGAGGTTTGTGGTTGTGACTTTTTACTTGTAATTTGATACCAACCAACTTTCATTAGTTAACATTGTCGTGAATTGAGGGATGGATGCATTCGTGAAAAAGATCAAAACAAGTAAAAAGTCGGTGGGTCTTTGCTTTACTTATATTATATAGGAAAATTGATGCAAAAGATCATATGATTGTCCTTATTTTTTAAAATAACTATATTTAAAAACTTTTTTCAAATTTAAATAGAAATATAGTTTTTGAACAAAAATAATCTTAACCTAAATAAATTAATTTTGAAAATATTAATTTAATTAATTTCAAAAATAAAAATTAAATTGATTTTGAGAATATATATTTAACAAATTTATAATGAGAGTGATTTTAAAAATAAAATTTAACTAATTTTAAATATATTTTAATTAATTATGAAAGTAGGATTTAAATATTTTTAAAAATAAAATAAAATTAATTTCAAAAATATATATCTAACTAATTTCAAAAATAAAATTTATTTTTTTTTTAAATAAATATTTAACTGATTTAAAAAATAAGAATGAATTTTAAAAATAAAAACTAAATTAATTATTCTACAAACCTTATTAAATCTCTCTCTTTTTCAATTAAATATATGTTTTTGATCATTTAAATATGTTCTTGCTTACTTCTGTCCGATCAACTCTTTTAAATTTAACCAAAGTTATAAATTCTAATTTTCTTCTAAATTTCTTTAAATTAGAAGTTTTCTTTTTTGAATCTACTTCTTTTCACCATTAGTCTTTGTTTGTTGACTTTTTTCATTGATTGATTTTCACGGCTTTGCCTTAAATTTTAAAAAAAAAAAAAATCCCAATTCTTTCGTAAATCAAACATTTAGGTTTTACTAACGTGTAGAAAGACGGGAAGTGACTGAAAGCGAAAAAAATAAATAAATAGTGAAATGGAGAAGTCGGATTTTTTATATTTAGACTAAGGGACAAATTTGTAAAAAAAATCTATTTTTAGTTAAATTTAACATTTTTTTTTAATACGATAACTTTTAAAAATAAAAATTAAAATGTGGTTATTTGCATAAATTTTCACACACACACACACATATATATATATATATATATACAAAAAAAAAAAAACTATCACCAGAGTTTTATCACAAATATTTTTTCCGAAGAATATTTATCATTTAAAAAATTATAGAGGTAAATGTCTTTCTTCCTTTAAAAAAACATATATGATTGTTGATGTAAGAAAATATTCAGTTATTTTCTTACACCAAGTATTGAGTAGCTCACGATGGTTGAAGGGTATTTTATGTGTATATTATGACTGGACTTGGGTCTCTCCCAAACTACCTACGTATCCCCCTCTTTCTTCTTTCTTTTTTCTGCTTCTCCCTTCTTTTTCTTCGTTCTCTCTCTTCTTCTTTGGTGGTGGAAGATCAAGTCACACGTAGAAATATGTTGATTATATAAAGTGATGATGATGTTACAGGTTATAGTGGCATGATGGTGGTCCTAAGAAGTCATAGGGTGGCTGTATTAAATACGTAGGACCCCACTGTGATAATCTCCTGTCACGTCATCCCCGAGACTCCGAGACCCCGAGTATACATTCCTCTAAGCAAAGTCTCCTGTCTCACGAGAATGCAGTAGTGTGGTGAAAACTGGATACTCCTGGTGTATGCGGGCCCCTGCTGCTTTACAAGGAGCCTATCAGTCCGACTCTCCGAGACGGAGTCTAGAAGACCTGTCATTGAATAACCATTGCCAGTGTGTAGATCGACCATGAATAATTCAAAGAAATCCCTCCGACCAATGGCCTTAGGAATATTACCCGAGACAATCTTGCTATTTCCTGTGTGGTGCGGATAACTCTTGGGACGACATCATGTCAAAGAGTCCATCCAAGGAATAACATTTCTGTATGATAGGCCTGGGCAAAGGCTTGGGGCCTGCGAGCTGGCCCTCAATAAAATACCTAAACATTAAGCCCCTAGTTTTTAATTAAAAGAATTTTTAATTAAAAACTGACCAGATTCGGCTCAGCTGACAGTTCACGCGGTACCAGATGCCGTGACCCTTCAGTGAACTTCCTTGGGAATGTAATCGCTAGTCCACGTGTCACTACCCATTGATAGACCAGTCAGGAGAGCCATGATATTCGGGCCATAATAATATCACCGCCAAGGTGGCCCCCACACTTATTTAAATTTTGAAAAGACCTGACTCTTGACGTTCTATATTAGGGGGATGGTCCATTGGATTGGAATCAACGGTCGGGATTCTTTTGGCTCACTTATAAATTCATTTCCCTTCACTGAGAAATCTTTTTTCTCCCTTTCTATCCACACTGCAAACAAAGACATTCAGAGTTTACAGATCCCCTTCTATTCTCAGAAGCTCTCAGCTTTCCAGCTCTCAGCGCTCTCTTTTCTCCGAACAACATTCAGCATGCTACATTAGCCCTTTCTCCCCCTGTTTACGACTTTTATGGCAATATTTTTCCGTATTACAAATAAAATATTGTAGATACATACTCAGATAGAATAGGAAACCGTTAGAATAGGAGGCCTAATAGGCAACCCGTAAAAACTGTTTTAGAGTTGTCAATGATTCCTAAATAGCCCTCTGACCATTTGCCGATTGTTCTTTTGAGCAGAAATGGCTTCTGTTTCTAGCTCTTTGTCTCGGCCTGAGGCTGTTGTTGGGGAAAACACTGTAGAATGGGGCTTGAAGTTAGTTGCTAGCCCGGACCCTATTTTCGAGGTTCGGTCTCCGAACGAGCAGTATTGGTTTCCCTCCACGATCCTGGAGACTGATTTGGAGGCCTACACAGATCTATTTGGAATCCCTGAGGACGAATATCTCCGAGCCCCTAAGGCGAATGAAATGCCTAGCAACCCTCCCCGAAGGCGAAGTAGCCTTCAACGAGGAATTGTTTCACCTTGTGGTCAGGTTGCCTCTTTAACCTTATTTTTATCGGCTCCAGACCAACATGAGGATAGCCCCCTACCAGTTGAACCTGAATAGCTGGAGAACACTAGTAGGGCTGTATGTGCTGTGGGGATAGCTATCCGACTCCTCGCCCTCCATGGAGGAGTTAGAGTACATGTTTGTGCTGAAAAACAACCCGGGGAAGAACCCCAGGTGGGTATACCTGCAAGCCAGGCCTCAAAAACCCAATCCGATAAATGGGAACCCCACGAGCAATAAAACTGGAAGAATAAATGGTTTTTCGTGGAGGCAAATTGGAATTTCGAGCCTCACCTTCCCATGCCAAACATGTTTGGTAAGGCTCTATTATGGTCGGGGGATGCGGACCTGAATTTTCGAAGCCTGGAGATTATAACGCAGGCCAGAGACAAGTCCCCCGATCAGAAATGGCTACTTTCTGATTAGAGCCTGGAGATTATAAGGCAGGCCAGAGACAAGTCCCCCGATCAGAAATGGCTACTTTCTGATTAGAGCCTGGTTCTCTCAAGCTTATTGAGGCAGTGCCCGAGCATGGACTTTGTGAACATGCAGAAAAAGAACTTTGCCCAAAATACAGTTTCTTTCTGAACGTCCGAATCCCTGATATGTATATATATATATATATATATATATGGCCTTCCGCTGTGAACATTACCAATCCTTTTATTTGTTATTTTACAGAGATAATCATATCAGGAAAACCTTCCGCCCTATCCTCCTTGAGCAAACTGGTGAAAAAGAAACCAGATGATCCTTCCAAACAAACTCCCCCGACAGTAAAGCAATAAGGTCGGGGGAAGGAGCTCGTGAGGAAAAGGAAGCAGGAGAACACGGACTCCAACTCCGAGTCCATCTCTATCATTGCCCTGGAGAAAAAGAAGGGCATTATGGTGGAGAAGCCACAGATGGGTAAGGGGCAAAAAAAGCCCTAAGGCGACCCTCTGGCTGACCCAGCGTAGAAAAAATTAAAAATCGGGCGGTTGGGCCCCGAAAAAACTGATATAAGTTTTTTTGGGGACGGAAAAATTGTCGAGTTGAGGGTGGGTGACATCCCCGAGCATAAGCACAAACATTTCATCCACCTCATCGGCTTAATAAATGATGTTGGGCGATACGTGGCCCCGTCCGTGGCTGAGAGGCTCAAGGACGCTCAGGACTCCAAGGCCCTGGACTTTATATACAAATGGAGTCTGAAGGTAAACTCAATACCCAATTTTTATCGCCTGTCCGAGTGTCTTAAATCATTAACTTTTCCCTTTGATTGTAGGTTTGTTATCAAATGAGGTAGCAATTGGAGTCTCGGAGGGACGAGACGAGCAAAATGAAGAAGCTCGAGAAGGAAGCTGCCTTCGCTTTGAAACAACAAGAAAAGGCGGAGGCCAAACTGGTCACCGAGAGGACCCAATGGAAGGCTAAGGAGGAGGCGTGGCGAAAGGAGAAAGAAGGGCTTGAACTCCAGCTAGCCTCTGCAGAGTCTGCTCACTCGGGGCTAACCCTCGAGAATGCTAACTTGACGTCTCGGATGGCTTTACAACAGTCCGAGATAGAAATACTGAAGAAGAAGCTGGTCGGGGTGCCCGAGAGAATCCGAGCGACAGTGATAGCCGCCGAGGCGGAGGGGGAGGCCTCCATGAATCAGATTATAGACCTGACCTGCTAAACATTCTACGAGAAGTACCCCCTTTTTCATCTCGGGTGGCTCTACAAGGAATTGGGGCAAGAAGTACCAGACTTTGAGGTCTAGGCCCCGACAACAGAAGGAGAGACCCCAATCTCGGGCACCGCAGCTGAGGAAGCCCATGCCGATCCTCTTACAACCATCAAACAGCCTCCGCCGGACCTTCCTTTAGACTCCCAACCCTAAGACCTTACGAATATAAATAAAAGCCAATAGGGTCGGGTAATCTGTAAAAATATTATAATAGTTTGAATGTTGTTTAATAAAATTTTGTTCTTATCATCATGCTCTTTGATTTCTCCATATATCATAATCTGATTGAATACCTGTAATGCAATGTTTATCCGAGCATATAACTTAGAAAAATTTATTGAAACAATAAACTCAGTTCAGTATGAATACCCAGATAACTCAACAGTTCAACAAAGATATCCGACTAAATGTCTTAGAAAAATTTCACTAGAAATAATACTCGGATTAATATATGAACAGGCATCTTAAATACACTTGGTAAAAGGTCCCGAACATATAACTTGAAAAAGTCTTCTTTAAACAATACGCTCGGTTCAGCATGGATATCTAAGCAGCTCATCAGCTTCGATAAAGATACCTGACTAAAAGACTTAGAAAAATTTCATCAGGAATAATGTTTAGATTAATATATTAACACACAGCTTAAAAGGACTCGGTAAAATATCCTGAGCATATGATTTAGAAAAAATTTGGTTCACCCATATACGATACCATTTGGGTATGTGTCCAAAGAAGTGGTTATATGAACCACTGATCGGGCCGGTAGGAACACTCGACTAGATAACTTGAAGAATTCCTATTAGATTATAAAGTCTTTTCTGCAAGGATATCCGAGAATCTCATATATATAAAATATCACGAATAAATAGAATCGTCTCGGTACAGATACCTGAACGAAATACTTAGACAGAATAAGAAATGTGCCAGCTTATGTCGGGCAATTCGAATGGAATACCAAAAACTAACGGAATCGTCTCGATCTATATATCCGAATAGCATACTTAGATAAAATAAGAGATATATCACCTCGTATCAGATGAGCAGCAGTGATCATTCGGGGCAGCACAGATATTTATCCAAGAGATATAACAGCACATAATCAATACATTAATTTCATTAATCATTAAATCAGAGAAAAATATTAACAAGTCAATTCGTCCAATGATCCGATTCCAAAAACAAAGAACATAAGATAATAACAAACCGTAAGCAACATACGGTCTCGAGCTATGAAAGACAAAGTATTACACAGAAATAGTGTTGGGGACAATGTCACCCACTTATATATACACCCCTTATCACGGAGACGACTTAGTCTCGCTGGTACAAGGTCTTCTCGGAGTAATTTGATTCCTGCAAAAGAACTGAAACCAGTAGCTGACCTTGGATAACGTGATCCATGCGACCTTGGGATGATATGGTTCCATAACTACTAAGAACCGGAACCAGTAACTGACCTCGGACGACGTAGTCCATACGGCTTCAGAATGACGTGATCCTTAACTACTAAATATCATTGGCTTGAAAACGACGTAGTCTCGTTGGCCTAAGGTCTTCTACTTCAAAAGATTGGGTTAGCTTCAATCACAAAAATCAGACCTGAATAGAGTACTAGAGAGAGAGGCTTGACATATAGTCTCTGCGAGGCAGGTGTTCAAGACGCTAATCGCGGGATCGAGAGACTTATTGCCAAAAGGGTCGGGTCAAGGATAATATAGTTTCAGTCTGTCTGCATTCCACGGCTTTTTAATTGGGGTACCGCTCGGGGTCTCCAGTTTGTATACCCCAGATCTGAGTACTTGAATGACCTTGTATGGCCCTTTCCAATTGGCTCTAAATACTCCTTCACCTGTAATTTTGGTGTTAATGGTCACCCGTTGGAGGACCAGGTCTCCTCTCTGAAAAATTCAGCATCTGACTTTTTGATTGTAGTATCGGGCCATTCTTGGTTGATATGTGGTTGCCCGAATCGCGGACTCATCTCTCTTTCTATCTAACAGATCCAACTCTAGTCTTCGACTAGTCTCATTCTTTTCTTCATTGTAGTCTTGTGTCCGAAAGGTTGAGATGCCAATTTTCATCGGGATCATAGCTTCACACCCGAAAGCTAATAAGAAGGGGAACTCTCCCGTTGCGATGCGGGGAGTGATTCTATGTGCCCAGAGGACCTCAGACAATTTATCAATCCATGCCCCTTTGTGTTCTCCGAGTTTCTTTTTGAGTGCCTTTTTGACCACCTTATTAGCAGCTTCAACCTGTCCGTTGGCCTGAGGGTGTGCGGGAGTGGCAAATTTTAAGTCGATACAGAATTTCGAGCAGAATTCCCTAAACCTTGCATTGTCAAACTGCTTTTCGTTGTCGACCACCAGTGTTTGTGGAACCCCGAAGCGATATATTATGTTCTGTTTGACAAAAGCGATAGTCTTCTTCTCGGTTATGCTGGAGAGCGGCTCTGCTTCTACCCACTTCATGAAATAGTCACAGTATTGAGTAGCTCACGATGGTTGAAGGGTATTTTGTGTGTATGTTGTGACTAGACTTGGATCTCTCCCAAACTACCTACATACCCCCTCTTTCTTCTTTCTGCTTCTCCCTTCTTTTTCTTCGTTCTCTCTCTTCTTCTTTGGTTGTGGGAGATCAAGTCACACATAATTTTTTTTTGGCAAAAAAATATGTTGATTGTATAAGATGATGATGATGTTACAGGCTATGGTGGCAGGATGGTGGTCATAAGGAATCATAGGGTGGCTGTATTAAATGCGTAGGATCCCATCGTGATAATCTCCTGCCACATCATCCCCGAGACTTCGAGACCCCGAGGATACGTTCCTCTGAGTAAAGTCTCTTGTCTCCCGAGAATGCAGTCCCTTAGTTCTCGGGAGATCCCCAAACGACGGGTGATAGCTTTGATGACATCAGGTAAAATGTGGATACTCTCGGTGTCTGTAGGCCCCTACCGCTTTACAAGGAGCCTATCAGTCCGACTTCCCGAGATAGAGTCTAAAAGACCTGTTATTAAATAATCATTGTCAGTGTATAGATTGATCATGAATGACCCAAAGGAATTCCTCTGACTAATAGCTTTAAGAATACTACCCAAGATAATTTTGTTATTTCTTATATGATATGGATAATTCTCAAAACGACGTCGTGTCAAAGAGTCCATCCAAATAATAACATTTTTGTGTGATATATATGAACAAAGATTTAAGAGATAAACCTAAGCCCACATGTTGAACCTTGACAAAATACCGAACAATGATAAAGCTAAATGTATGGAAGTCTGATTGTTTGATTATAACAACTAGTTGTAAAATAAATAATATAATTATTTGGTCAAACTCTAGGATATAGAAAGCTCGGGAGTCGGGAGCTTAAGCATATAAGCATACAATCTCAAAATATTCACGTGAGTCTGTAGACGGATGAAATATGTAAACAATAATTTTCAAATCAAAAGCTTTTTTTTTTTTAATAATTTTTAGTCTCCGCGAGTCGCTCTTTATTCACCGTCCGTTGCCAGAAACTTCTTTTCCCTTACTCTGTAAGTCACACTCGTCTTTATCACCCCAAACCTTGCAAAAATAATTAAGAAGAAAACTCAACAAGGGGAAGATCAAGAATGGAAAACCGTGATTCCTCTTTCTCAACTTACCGCTCTTACCTCATAGCTCTGTCTCAGATACGTTATCGGCTCGCCCGACGCGCCTTTTCAGTTTCCACTTCGTATGAGGAAATGAATCGGGTACGGGCAAAGTCCGGCTCGGACATGCGTAGGACTCTCAGATGGTACGACCTCGTAGGGTTCGGTATCGGCGGCATGGTGGGTGCCGGGGTTTTCGTCACGACGGGGAGAGCCAATCGTATGAATGCTGGACCGGCTGTGATCATTTCCTACACCATTGCTGGGCTATGCGCTCTTCTCTCTGCCTTCTGTTACACTGAATTCGCAGTCGATATGCCCGTTTCCGGTGGCGCTTTCAGCTACCTCCGCGTCACTTTCGGTACAATTATTTCACTAAAACTTTAAAACAACACAAGTTCTTTTTGACGTCTCGTATTTATCTGTCGAACGTTATGTAGGGGAGTTCGCAGCATTTTTTACTGGCGCGAATCTCATTATGGAGTACGTCATGTCAAACGCTGCGGTAGCCCGTAGCTTCACCGGTTACTTCGGAACAGCAATCGGCATGTCAACGGAGAAATGGAGATTAACCTTCAACGGTCTCCCTAAAGGCTTCAATGAAGTCGATTTAATAGCCGTCGCCGTCGTTTTACTTGTTACTTTCATCATCTGCTGCAGGTAAAATTACTGCTAAAATAAAACGGAACCCACTTCATTTCAATATTTTACACTAGCATTTAACTTTCTTTTTTCCATGTGTTTTCAGTACGAGAGAGAGTTCGGTGGTGAACATGATTCTCACACTGTTGCACATTTTGTTCATAGCGTTTGTGGTACTAATGGGGTTTTGGAAAGGAGACCGGAAAAACTTTACAGAACCGACGAACCCGGCAAACCGATCCGGTTTTCTCCCGTACGGAGTTTTGGGTGTGTTCAACGGAGCTGCCACCGTCTATTTGAGTTATATTGGATACGATGCTGTTTCCACTATGGCTGAAGAAGTCCGTAACCCCGTCAAGGATATCCCCATCGGCGTCTCTGGCTCCGTTATCATCGTTACGATTCTCTACTGCTTAATGGCCGCTTTAATGTCGATGCTACTCCCCTATGATATGGTAACGGATTTTCTTAATAGGAAGAAAATTAATTATTTTTAATAATTATTTTTTAATGATGGATTGTTGTGGTTTTGAATCACGCAGATCGATACGGAAGCGCCTTTTTCGGCGGCGTTCAGAGGGAAATCGGACGGCTGGAATTGGGTATCGAACGTGATAGGAGTGGGGACCAGCTTTGGGATACTGACGTCGCTGTTGGTGGCGATGCTGGGACAGGCTCGGTACCTGTGCGTAATCGGACGGTCGAGCGTGGTCCCAGCCTGGTTCGCTAGGGTCCACCCTACTACATCAACTCCTGTCAACGCCTCCGCTTTTCTTGGTGCGTTTCTGCATTTTTTTCTCGTCTTCGTCTAGAACCTCACGAGAGTTGTGTTTGCAATGAATATTTCTAATTTTCTATTGTTTGATTTCAAGAATTGTCATTTGTTTGTTTTTCAAGTACGACGCAGTCGTACTTCCTTTGATGAGAGGAAAAGGAAATTGAAAATTTATATTTTAAATATCATTTTTTTTCTCTTCCTTTTTGAATAGATGTATTGTTTTAGAATACTAATGCAGTTGTTTAATTTTATATGTAAATTAATTTTCTTTCATTTGTTATTTATGCGCAGCTAGAAATTTAAATTAGGGGCTAAAATATAATTTTATGTATTTTAGAGAGGGACTTTAAAAAAATATTTCTTTTATTAATATAAGATTATGAAAATTTTTAAAATTTGGGGGCATGGCCCATCGTTAATAAACTTAACTGGCTCCGCCCTTGTATTTATGTTATTTTGAAGTAAAATATTTTTCAGATGTTCATTTAATATATTTGCATTAACTCATTATCGTTCGATGTTGTTATTGTCATGCATAATGCTATTAGGATTTATGAATTCTATTTTGCATTGCATTGATATGGATATAAGTATAATGTGTATTGTCATTATATATGGCCTCTACTCAATTGTTGCATGTTTGTTCTTTCGTGCCTTTATTATGGGACCTACGAGAAGCCTTTCAATTTCAGAGTGATGTAAATACTAATTAAGGATTTAGCAAATTGGATTTAAATTCTAAAATGGAAGAACAACAATAATAAAACGACGTTCACTTTTTCTTTTTGGTTTGTCTCCTTGCCTAATAATGGACAAATGATTTAGCAGAATAAGCATTTGATAATAATCAATCATATAACCTATAATTTATTATTAGTATTTTTTGTTACTGTAACCTAGTTCAATAGATTAATTGAATTTTTGAAGTGTTAGTTATAGTTACGTATGTGATTTTTTTTTTAGTAACTGAATCGTATCATTTTATCTAATCGTATCGTTTTGTTAGTAACTGCTTTCAAATGTCAAGATAGACCGTGACTTGTATGTATTTGGTTCATATATATAGAGTATACTGAATTTTTTTAATTTTATTTTATTTTTTATGTTGATTCAAATTTCATCTTCTATGCAATCTATGCTTTGTTGTTGACTTTATGTCATCGGACCCTTGAAAAACGGGTTAATACAAATTGTCGGGTTAACTGGTTATACAATTTTAACATGGGCTTATCCTTCCCTTCCCTTTCCAGGAATCTTTACCGCTGCTATTGCTCTTTTCACCGATCTAGATGTTCTCCTCAACCTCGTATCAATTGGGACTCTCTTCGTCTTTTACATGGTTGCAAATGCGGTTATTTACAGACGATATGTCAATGTGGGGATGACAAATCCATGGCCTACATTATCTTTCCTATTATTATTTTCAATCATCTCTATCCTCTTGACGCTCATTTGGCACTTTGTACCGCCATGCAAGTCAAAAGCCTTTATGCTCGGAGCATGCTTGGTAATTGTATTCGCTGTGTTGCAGATTTTTCATTGCATGGTTCCACAAGTGCATAAACCAGAGTTTTGGGGTGTCCCATTCATGCCATGGGTACCATGTATATCCATCTTCTTGAACATATTTTTGTTGGGGTCACTTGATGGGCTGTCCTATGTGCGATTCGGATTCTTTTCAGCTTTGGCGCTGCTTATATATGTGTTTTACAGTGTTCATGCTAGCTTTGATGCTGAAGAAGATGGGTCTTTCGGTCAAAAGAATGGAGAAATTCTGAAAGAATCAACAGTAAGTGAGAACCCAAGTCTTACAGTGTGAAGTCCCTTGTATTATTACATTTTCTTTTTTTTGTAACGAGTCCTTCCTTTCTATGTCATAGATGGATGGATACTTCGAAAATTTGGGGAGAAAAAAAAGAGCTAGGGAACAGGATAAAATAGACTGCAAATTTTGTGCAGCAATGTCAATTTGTATTGCTGGTCTCTGGGTAGTTTCCTAATAAATTATGATCCTTCTGTAGACTATTAGGTCTATTCATCCATCAACTGCTTTTAGAGTTTTGAATTCAAATAGTTAGTGGAAGAAAATGAATCATCATGGAAAACGAATCTATTCAATTCTCCCCAAATTTTAAATTTTGTTCAGCAATGTCAACTTGTATTACTGGTCTCCGGGTGGTCTCCTCGTGAAGTATGATCCTTCTGTATACTATTAGGTCTATTCAACCATCAACTGCTTTTAGAGTTTTGACCTCAAATAGTTAATGGAAGAAAATGCATCACCATGGAAAACGAATCTATTCAATTCTCCTATGCATATGCATAACTCTCAAATGGCATTGCAAATTATGACCACAAAACTTCTCAAAACGGGAATTAGAAAAAGTGAACATATATATATATATTTTTAATGAAAATGAGAATCTAGAAAATGACTTATATGAAAAGAAGAAAAAACAATGCTTATCTAGCTTTTTAATTGTGACAAAAAATACTTGGCAGACAAATGCTACTGGGCCACCGTGTTTGTTCCATGTTTGGTTTTTTATCCTAAACCAATCCTTTTTGTCCACAGCGTGTATCTTTTGTTCATTGATTTAATTTTTTTTTTTATTTCTATAAATATTTATATAGGAGAATGATATATTTCCCCCTCAAATTTCTACCAAAACTAATCATCTCCCAAGAGATATGTGATAAAATCTAAACCATTAATTACAAAAAATAAATGGTTAAGATTTTGTCACACATCCCTCAGCGATTGATTAGTTTTGAGAAAAATTTCGGGAAAGAATTTGAAATTCCCCGGTATTTATATATTCTTCGATGATTAATTGGTACCTCTTAATAAGGAGTATTAGTCATATCTGTTTGGCCATTAAAATAGTCAGAACACCTTCATATTAACTTTTGACTGTATATGATCCATTATTCAGTCAAATTATTGGTTTTTGTTTGAAAATCAAACCATCCAACTTTCTACGCATTCTCAACAATTTAGTTAAACTTTCCATTTAACTTACCTTTAGTGTTTTTTTTTTATTAGATTGAAAAATTCAACCCCACCCATTTATTCAATGATATCTAATAAAATAAGAAATCAAATATATTACTTCATTTTATGTTCAATTGATTCAAAAATCACTTAAAATTATGAAAGAAGAATGGATGAAATTCAAATATCTCATCCTTAACATTTTAATAAAGTGTATAATTTAAAATTCGAACACAAAATTCATATTAAATAATTATTTAATGTGTTTTATCATCAAATCATATTCTAAAATTGGTATTTAATTTTTTCTTGCATATGTCTATAATCAAATTAAGCCTATTTAAATGATTGATAGTAGAATAAGAACAAGATCATAACAATACTTAAAAGGAATTTATTACAGCAGTTTTTTTTTTTCTCAAGATAAATGCTGTTTAAAGGACATAAGATGTTAGTGCAATCATCATTTTTTCATTGACTGTTCATCTAATGCTTTTTCTTTTGGGGGTAAAATTTTGATATAAGAAATTTGATAATTTTTGCACCAATTAAAAGATAAGATATGATTGGTTGGAATATCTTTTATTCTCTTGTGAGTCAATTGGTTATGTCATTTATGCTTCATAAGCATCTTGAAAAAATTGATGAATTTGGATGGCCTTCAGGTGGAGTTGCAATTGGTGGTTTGGTTTCCAATTCTTGGATTCCATGTTTGTCCCAAGATTTTTTTAAAAAAATATTATAAAAAAAGTTAAATATAAAGCAAAAAAAAAAAAATTCAATATTGTTGATGGTGGAATTTTGATTATGTCACAAAAGCGGGGAAAGTACAATTAAAATTCAGTCAACACATATATAATTTTTAACTCTTGCAAAAAGCACGAACACAAACACAATCTTCAAATTCTGATAAAGAGTAAATTACAAACACAAAAGATTACGACAAGAACTTTGATGAGAGACATCAAAGTAAATCTTATACTAGTCAAGTCAATTTTAGTTTAAAAAAATAGAAAAATAAAGATAAAAATAAAATTATATCAGTTTAATTGCTAAGTACTTTTTGGCCTGTTGACTTCACCATAGGCTATACGTAAAATAACTTGACACTAATGTGACAATGCCACGATTGTAGGTACTTCTTCATCACCTTTAAAGCTAACATAACATCTCATATTTTTTATACGTAGATACGCAAAATATAACACAACTATGGTTCACTAGAATAGCACTATTTTAAAATGAAACAAAATCATCATTTACTAAATTAAAAACTATTAATTTTATTAAATATAATCCTTTTCAAATACTCATTTTAATAGTAGTTTTGTACAAAATGTACGACCAATTTAGATCGTACCCAAATATATATATTTTTTAACCGACCCTATTTTAAAACCTATATTTTAAAATTTATTAGAAACTGTTTTTTTTTTTTTTGGATCAATATTCTTTTTCAAACAATTATTATTAATATTTAGGATTAATTTTATTGCATTATGTAATGTATTATCATTTTCTCTTTTAGTTTGAGGCTTTGCCCTATCCATTGAATACATTCCGAGCCTCTGATCTGAGGGCATGTGAAAACAAAGAACAAATAGAGAAAGGCCCTACCAAAATGCGCATAGCATCGTCCCAACCACAAGAGACAATAAAAATTTGGCCAACACAGCTTGCAAAATCTCTGACTTTAATTCATAATATCTTTGAAAAAAAAGAAAGTACATACAAAAGGTGGTAGAGCTCATAAGGAGATTGAAAAAGATTTTTTATCTAATAATTTTCAAGTATAGATAACGATAAGATACGATATAAATACAAATATTTATTTTTAAGTGAGGTATCGTAATGGTGAGATATTATATTAGCTTCTTTTGAAGATTAATTAAAATGTGTGTAAATTGATCCGAATACTTCGATTACAAAATATATATATATATATACTTATTTTTAAAATTTACAATTCTATATATATTAAATTTTTAAATTTTACATTTCGCATTATGAGTTTGTTAATTTTACAATTGAAATTATATTTTAATTGGTTTATAATACTAATAATTTAGGATATTCGTTAATAACATAAGGGGTGATATGATTATGATGTATTAATTTTTAAAATATTTAAGGTACAAAATTAAAAATTTATTACTAATTTGATAATATATCAATTATTAAAGTTTTTTTTTTAACTCTCCACCATTAGTGTTACCTTACTGATTCTCAAGGATAATTTTATATACATTAATTACTTCTAAAATTCATATCAATATGGTTAAAATTATATTGAAAATAATATTTTTCTAGGCAATCGAGTTTTTAAGTTTCATCAATCAAAATATAATTTATCATGTTTAATTAAATAACTTTATTATCGTTAAGTTTTTATATTAATTATCGGTGATTGAGATCCAAAAATACATTATCAAAAATATATAAAAAGGTTTACTCTTAATCATTCAAAATATGAAAATATAAACTTAAACTTAGTTAAAGATTATGACGTTTTTACTATATTTTTAAATTAAAATTAAAAATTATTTGAGATTTTTTTTATGAATCTAATATTTTTAAAAATTAAAATCAATCTAATATTTTTACTTTTTTTTTTAATTTTTTATAATCGAGGTGTTCAGGTCAGTTTACGTACATCTCAACTAATTTTTGGAGGGGCTAACGTTATATCTCATCGTCATAACCTCCCACTTAAATCATTGATATATTCAAGAAATCGAACCTAAAATCGTACACTTAATTACATAGTCTCAAATTCACTTCTACCAACTAGATTATTCATGGACGAGTTATTTTTTTATAATTATAAAATTTATTTTTTTTTATTATGAAACTTATTTTTACTTTTTATATATAATTATAATTTAAAAAGCATTACATTATAATACGGATCAAAATTTTAAAATAATAACAACTGTGAGTTTCTAGAATTTACAATTGAGCATAGAGATTTTTCTGGTAGGGGTTCTCAATTTCACGTAGTTGTCAGTTGTCACAAACCAAAGGCAAACGGGTCCGCAGTGATTGTAAGTTATTGCAATTAATCCGTTTGTCCCAAGTTTTGGATCCCACGTGGTTCTATCCATATCAACATGACAATATGTGACGAACTCTATTTTTACATATGTGGTACCATAAATATTTAACAAGACAAGCACTTCATTTGTTGATTCTCAATCAGTCATACTCTTCCCATAATTTTGATAAAGTGGAACTGAAAGGCATAGAAATATCAATAGACTCCTTTAATTTGACAAAAAATAACAATTGGAACAGAAAATATCAAAATTTGAATATACTTTGTGAGATTTATCAAATGTTATAAATTATATGAGTGATAATTATGCCAATTTAAGTTAAAATTCAATAGGTTTAGTTTATAATTATTCAGATGTTCATATTATTGGTAAACTTTATTTCAAACTAAAAAATTTGTTCTTAGTTTTTTTAAGAGAAAGGAGAGAATTTGTTCTTAAAT
This sequence comes from Trichilia minutiflora, assembly GCA_035590515.1. NCBI lineage: Eukaryota > Viridiplantae > Streptophyta > Magnoliopsida > Sapindales > Meliaceae > Trichilia > Trichilia minutiflora. The sequence goes on along the minus strand of JAVXUL010099505.1, from coordinate 736 downwards.
TTAATAAAATCTTTAATGACTTTCCAACATTTTCTATGATGACGCATAAAATAGAAGTTCATTTTTCACACCCGGTAATAATTGCAAAGCCGTTTGGATTAACGTCATTTTATCGGATAAATTATGAATTAATAAATTAAAATTATTTTTTTAATTAGTCTTACATCTCAATTAGAGATGAACAAATTTAAATCGATCCGTTCCAAACCGATCTAAACCGTTTAATTGAATTGGTTTGGATCGGTTTGAATTTATATTAGATTAATCTCTAGATTGAAATTTTATAAACCGCTATTAGCGGTTTGGATTATAGATTGGATTAATTTCAAATCGTAAATCGTTAAACCAAATCGCTTAAATAAATATTAAATATACTTAATATTATTGTATGATAATATTAATATTATATGATAAATAATATATTAATTATTTTTTTAATATTTTATGATTAACTAATGTGTTTATCATTTTAAAATTAAGTTAGAAAATAAGTTAAGGTTTAAAAATTTATTAATTTGAATAAAAATTTATTTTTTGACTCAATTTAAATTAATAAATTATTTTAATTGAAGTTTAAAGTTCAAACCACGAACTCAAATCGATCGATTGCAGTTTGTGACATATTATCGAGTTGACTTAAATTGTATAAAATTCAAACCGTAATATTTGGATCAATTTAAAATTTTATCTCAAACTGATTCAAACTACAAATACTCACCCCTAATTTCAACCCGCT
>JAVXUL010099494.1:0-20286 GCA_035590515.1 Trichilia minutiflora | reverse complement strand
AAACCAATGCAATCTTAAACCTCGTCCTTCGCCCTGAAATTCTATCTGTATTCGTCTTTGCTTTTCCTTTTGTTTTAAAATTCTATCTACGAATCAAAGTACACCAAAAATCCAAAAAAGAAGTGCTTATTTTAGCAAATTTTATCAATGTCTGCACCAAATTGCTTTCACAGTAACACATTCATGATGCAAAGCATATCCCCAGAACAAAGAAATCAATATTTTGAACCAAAATAGGAAAAACAAGAAATACAAATCTTATTTATATATCAACTCACAAATCAAAATCAAATTCAAAGGAAAACAACCCACCAAGTCCAAGAAGCACAATAAAAAAGTTGATGAGAGAACATACCTCTGAGAAATGGTGAACCCAAAAATTCCAACTTGACAAGTTTCTTGAAAAAAAAAAAAAAAGATTGAACAGAATGAGAGCTTCTAGAAGAATTTCCCCAGAGAATCAACACTTGATCGAGCAAGAAGAAAGAAAACTTTCGAAAGAGAGATAACCAAAGAATAAAGAAGAGAGAGAGGAAGAAATTAATTTGTCCGCTTATGCTTACTTGGTTGTGTCGTTGAGGTAAGTCCTTGCACGCCTTTAATGGAAATGCTGAGAATTCTTCAGACAAACAACAAAGTGGTACGTTTCCCTCATTTAATTTACTGTAATCTCTTTATTGAGTATTTTATGAACACTTGTTTTTTGGATCATGTGAGGACATTTATTGAAAGGTGTTGGGACCTCGAAGCTCTTCATCACATAAATCAGTGAAATGTGAAACCGTGTGAGAATGTTGAAGAACGGTGACCCATCGACTTTACCTGTCTCTGTCTGTGTTCTCAATTATTGGTAATATCATATTTGAAATTCATAGACATTTTTTCTTCACAAATTTTCAATTCGTGCTTGATTAAAAGTTTTTGCAATGGCCTTTATCATCATCAACTTTAAATCCACCGTCAAGATAGCATGCGAACTTCCGTGCGAACTAATTAAGTTTCACAAAATTATAACAATTAATTAAATTTATAAATTAAGACAACAAAATCTAAATATAGCAAGCCTGCAAACTATTCCCCTGAGTCTTCGAAGCACAAAATGATAATTAATTATTAATAATTTCCATGTCCATGTCATAATTTTATTCATCTTTCTCAATAACTAATTTCGCATCTTTAATATCAATAGAGATTTTTATGCAACTTTCAGTCGCAATAAAGTAATCCTCAATAATTATACATAAATGCTCATCAATTACAATAGGATGTACTCTTTACATTTCTTCCAAGTCGAATTTGAAATGAAGAAATTAATAATGGACTTACAATTATTTATCCCTGAAACACTCAGCTAAATTGGATTTATTAATTATTTTATTAAAAATGATTATTAGTAAATAATAGCAATTGGATATAATTATATTAATCAATGAATTAAGTGAATCCTCTACCGGGAAGCTTTTGTCAAGACCTTGAATGTTGTAATAAGAAAGAATAGATTCTTTGTCCATATTTTATATAATATTTAGTCAGCTTATAGTTTCTTTACTAAACAAATCCACAGCAAATCATACAATTGGATCATTGAACACACCTTGCATCCACGTGGACAAAATAATTACATAATTATCCTTGAATTCAAAAGTTAATTCAAAATAATAACTACCCAAAAAGGAGATTTGATTTAGTGCTTCAACTTAAAATGACAATCATGATTGTTGTTTAGTGAATTGGTCACTAACATGTAATTTATTTCGGTCAGTTACCCAACAAAGATGGCAATGATCCTTTTTTGGATCCTTAAATGAAAGGAAGATTTACTTTTCATCTTTAATCTTTACCCACTGAATTCAATTATTGGAATCTATTTAAAAAAATTTTATAAATCTTTACCCATTGAATTAAATTAATGGAATCTATTTAAAAAAATTTATTGTATTTTTATAAATTAAAAAATTATAATTATAATACAAAAATATAAAAATTTACAATACAAACTGAATGCACGTTAATGTAATCTCTGAGTATTTTCCTTCTTTTTTTTGTAATTCTTTTCTCTTGTAAGCCAAAATCTTCTGACGGAGAAAACTAACCAGGAACTTCCAGGAAACCTATAAATTAGTTCCAGAAAATAATGCATGGCCAATGACTTGTTGGTTCATTAACCATTGTCTCTTGGGTACAGAAATGAAAGTCTTCAGCGCGTTTTCCGATCACAAATTAACTTCCAAAGTCAAGGAAAAACAAAAACACGCATTTTTTTTGCATGAACATTTTCGCTAAAAATGAATGGAATGTGATAAAATTTCATTTTATTAAGTATGTTTGATCGTTGATGTTCTATCGCACTCATTGGATCAATTTAACACATACAGATCTCATATCGAATCATCTATCCTAATCATTATTATAATACATTGGCGAACTCATACTAGAATAAACACGGTTTATATTTTACTAAAATATTCATCACATAATGTATTACCATGGATAATATAATATATATATATATATATATATATAAAATCTTCAACGTATGTAAAATTGGATATCTGAACTAATTGTAAAGTCCAGAAAATAGGTGAGATTATGAAATTTACTAAAAAAATATTATTATTTGAATATATAGGAGATGAAAAATTGAAATGGGCCCTGTGTCACTCCCCCATGCTTTCCAATTCAAATTGTATTGGACCTTACTTTGTCCTGAAAATCTGAGAAGCACTCGGTAAACGGGCCAATCTTTTCAAGTTTCAACCCAGCCCAGCCAATGTAAATGGAAAATGGCTCTCGTGTCATTGTATGCCTATATTAGTAACATATTGGATATTTTATTAGACTTAAGGTCGGCGATCATCAAATTTCCCCATGGCCATACTAATTTTTATGGCAAAACTAACGTGCAAATGATCCTTACATTTCTTTATTTTTTAACTAAATTTTTTATTATAATTTTTAATACTTCTTTTATTTCAATTTTTTGTTATTTTTTTAATATAAATTAAATACTGTAATAAAATAATAAAAAATTATAGTAAAAGAATTGACTATTACAACAAAAAAAGTTGAAAATCAAAAGATGTACTGTATAATGAATGGCACCATAGCATAACTCATCATTTTATATCTAAGATAATATCAATACATACCCTAAAAGCAGGCTTCTATTCTGGTTTTCGTGCTTGTTTGATGTTGAGTAATACGGGGGAGCTTCGTTTGAATGAAGACTATTCTTATTTTATTCTGTTCTGAGTCTTATTGGGTTAGCTTCCGTTATAAATCTGGAATCTATTACTTAAACATTCATTTGACCTAAGTGACCAAAATATTCTGTGATGAACTCAAATTTGTACAAGTCAATGTTTCCTTTTCTCTGTTGAATCGCCCAATGCAGGTCCAATATTATGAAATATAAAAAAATATATAATACTTTCAAACAAACGATTATTTATTCGTGAAGAGCTTTAAACGATGGTCATAAGTGCGCACAAATGGATTGGCAACCCTATTTATTTCTTAACGACGACTGTCTATCTACAAGATTCAAATTGTAAAAAGTTGGTCAATGTAATAATACATGCATAGAAAAATAATCTGAATGAGCTTGCGTTGGTTGCCAGGAATTGCGTGGAGTCCAGTCAAAGCCAGCCTTCCATCATCACCAAATCAACTCCAAACAAAAAGAGTTAGGCATTAATTGGCGTAATTAGCTTAGTTGACTGGCACTTTCCAACACATTATCAAAACGACGAGGTATCATAATAGTTAACGTTATATTGTATTCATAATGTTTACAAAAACAATCGAGAAATTGTAATTCTTTTGACAGTATTTCGGAAGAGTCAAAGTAGCGTACGTCTGTTTGCACACCACCTCTCAGCCAAGGTGGTAGGGAGTTTGGGATTGGAAGTCTCAATTTCAATTTCTGCCTTTAAAGTGTTATATAAGATGGCTGCATTACATTTTTTAAAAAATATATATGAGAGATTTTGTCTTTTGAATATTTACGAGCGTTTGATCGATTTTAAAGAAGTGTTTTCATAAAAAAAATATATTATAAGTAAAAATTTGATCTGTCTTATAAGAACGCTTTCATATGAACTATATCATAACTATAGACTCAAAAATAATGCCTATATTTTGAATTGTGTACTTATCATATATATAATATCTGTACATCCCGACTTAGATATAATATTAAATCATCCTTCGTGTTTTGAAAAAAGGTAGCGTCTTTTATTTTGGAACATGTACTAGTCTACTCTTTATGCCATATAAAACAAGCAGTTTGTGTTGAGCGTTGAAAGTTGAAAGCTAACTCTTACCAATTAATTGACAAAGCCTCCATGTTTGTTATGGACGGGAATAAAAGAGTTTAGTAAGAGAACCCACGTGCTCATTTAAAGAAAATCCATTTTGGCTCACATTTCAACCAACTACGGAGATAAGGGGGGTATGCAACTGTGAAATCTTGAAACCTCGCAGGTCTTTCAATGTCGATTTTTTTTTTTTTATATTCTCATATGCTACGATGGCAGCGTTTTATAATGTTGTAGGAAACATTATTTGTGTATATATTATTCTACAGCAAATTTCATTAACCATTTTTTTTTATCGAAAAATTTAATTCCATTCACTGAATTCGTGGTATCCAGTCAAATAAAAAAAAAAGTATATCATTTTATATTATATGCAATTTATGTAAGGATCTCTTTTAAAGTAGAGCTTATAAAATTCAAATCTCTCTAAATTTTGAATATAAAATTAACACTAAATAATAGTCTAATATTTTTTTTGATATACGTAAAAAATTATACTCTATCAAATCTATCTAATATTTATATATATATATATTTTATATATGTGAAAAACTCTAATTTATCGAATCTATCACTTATCAAAAGGGTAATTTAAATAAAATTCACGGTATGATCTCCTGAACGCTTGACAGGAAGAATCTTAAAATGAAAATCGAAATTAGAATCTTGAGATCAACAAATTCAACATTCACCATTAGTCCACCCTTAAAAAGATTAATGATCACCTAACATACTTTATTATCAAATTATATCCTAAAGGTGATAAATTCCATTATCTTGTTTACTATCAACAAGGTTAGTTTTTATTACTCAAAGATCTTGAATAATAATTATTAGCAAATAATAAAATTAAGTGATATGACACATAATATTACCTTTGCGATTATTGACACAATATATAGTTATATATTTATTATTAATTTAAAGATAAATGTAATAATTATTGTAATGACATTACTAATTTATATTATAATATAATTTCTATCTCTAAATTTTTAAGTATAATATTATTCTTGTGCGTTTTTGACAAGTGTTTATACTTTATTTTATAGGTTTAAAATTTTTAATGAGAAAAATAGAATAAACAGGTGAAATGATAAGTTATTCAAAGTTAAAATAAAGAAATATGGAACATAAAGTTAAATAGTAATCCTCCAAATGATATGTTACTTAAAGATCTGGATGGCATAATGTAGTATTTTTTTATATATGAAAAAAATATTAATTTTAATAGTATTTAAATTATATTGTTCAATTGAATAAAAAATAAATATTATATATAATTATCTAATATATTTAAGAATTACTTAATATTATAGTGTAGAGATTGATTAAAATCCCTAATTATTTGAAATTCTTACAAAAATAAAAAAAAAACTTCATATCCTAAATTTAAATATGAAACTAACACAAATACAAATGTTAAATATATTTTTTTCCAATATCATCACATCCTGAAGAGATGACACAACATAGTATTATTAATCAACCAACAACTTTTTCGGATTTTCCCCCCAAAATAAAGTTACACATGGATTTATATTGCATATTTCACTCGTGGGGATTTTCGATCAATCATATTTCGCTTTCAGAGTCTATGGAGTATGGTTTGAGTTATTGATGGAGCCCATGGTTGTCCTATACAGTAATAATCACTTAAAAGTTCTCGTTCATGTCTACTCTAGACCACCAACACAAACTTGAGCTTCAATAACAAAGATAACTCTAATCGTTAGTATTAGATAACTATATAGTATGATAATTTAGATATAAAATTTTAAATTATAATTTAAAAAAATTCAATACTGATGTCAAATTATGTCACCATGAATTTGAACTTGTTATTGTATTGGTTGATAGGGGAACATAGAAATTTATCATGTCATCGTAATTCATTTTTACACTAGTAGTGTGCACGATGGAGTATATTTATATCATAAAAAAAAAAGAAAAGAAAAAGGGGAGTAGGGGAGGGGAAGTTGTGAATCACGAGGACGAAGGTGTGGATGTTGCCATGTCGGTGAGCCACCCCAATGCCAGCTGGCTGTCGGAGAGAGGTCCCCAGATCCATCTTTGCACGTGAGTCACCAACTTCTCTCTCTCTCTCTCTCTCCCCACACTGAACAAACACCAAGAAAAACAAAATATTTATTACTTTCTTAATCGATAAAAAAAAAACATGTCCATTTGATCTGCAGATATTTATATTTATAAATATTTAGATATTTTTAGATACAAATTAAAATAATAAATACAAATAATTAAAACAAATAAAATAGATATTTATTTAAAAATAGATAAAATATAAACATAAAAATATTTGATATTATAAAATAAATAAATAGATATTATTTTTTAAAACAATGTCGTATTTATTTAAATCAAAATAATCTTATTTTGATTAAAACAAATAAAACTTAATTTATCTTTCACAATACATCTATTAATTACCTGTAAAAAATGAATTATTGTCAAGAAATATATTTTTAATTATTATTTTATAATTTATATTTACATGTGAGTTACGGTAAAATAATTTATTGATTTTTTTTTTTATTTGTAATGAATGGATTTTATCATGCTATTCTAATGATAAAAATTATTTTACATTGATTTCTTTTTATGAGTGAAAATTACTTGTAGTAAATGTACTTCAAATGTATACGAGTGCTTTGATAGAAAAAAGAAGTAAGAAGAAATAATTAACATTTCATAAATTAAGAGATGTTTTTAAGAAATATAATTTTTTTTATAATTAGTTGGATAATATTTTTAGTGTTATAATTTGTATTTATACATTGATTATATTTTAATTTTATACAAATATTATGAAAATTAAAAAAAGCTTAAAATATTTTAAAATATTAATTACAAAATAATATTTAAGATATAAATTATTAATTAAAAAATTTTAAAATAAAAAAAAATATAAATTTATTTTCTTATAAATATAAATACAAATAAAAGAATAAACAGATAAATGAATATGAATGTACATCCTGGAAAAAATTGAAAAACGGAAACGCGGATATAGACAGGCCACATAGTGTCCGTTTAACCGATTAACCCTAAATCGTTCCTCTCCTCTGTCTCTCCCTTACTGTTTCTCACGTTACATCGTTCTAGCCCCCGCTCCATCTCAAATATAAATATAAATCTAAATACAAAGTTTTTTCTTCCATTTTTAATTATTCCATTTCTATTTCTTCGCTCTCTTTCTCTAATATTAATTATCAATTAATTAATTGAGACTATTGCTTCTCTTTCTAAAAGTGGTGTAAAGAGATGAGGCTATTTAATATAAGGGTAGAGTTGAGATTCAAATGTTATTGATTGGTGATTCAAATGCTCGGATCTGCCGGTGGTAAACGTTCTTCTTTATAGTTGAGTTTTATTTAAATGTTATTGATTTTTATGTATTTATTTAATAACTTTTCATTCAAGTTTTATCTTTTCTGATTGATTTATTATTATGTAGTGCTTTATTTTATTGATGCAAGTCTAGGAGGGCTTCATACGATGCTATGATTGATTTGGAGTTTTGAGTTTTGGTTTTAGCCTAAGATAATTATTGAGATTCTGCATGGAAGGCGAGCCTGATAGAGTCAGATTCAAGAATGTGCGGGTCATTTCTAGTGACTGAGGTCAAGATTTTGTGTTAATGCTTTCTCTTTTTTTTGCAGCGTGGTTATTATCATTTTAAAGATCTTGATTTGATGAAAATTTGTTGTACTCGTCCGGCTCAACACCTAGAATGGTTTTGCTTGATGATTGTATTGATTTGGGATTAAAGTTTGATTTGAGTTTAAACTACTTATCTAGATTTTTAGTAGAGTTGGAAACCGTTAAGAAGAATTGAGTGCATACATGATTTCAAGTGGCTTTGTGTCAAGTAGTATGCTTTCATTTCTGGAGTAATTATTTTTATTAAAGATCTTGATTGGATGCAAAACTCCTGTAGTTGATTGGTGCAAGGTGTCAAATGATTTCATTCGGTATTTGGATTGATTAGAATTTGAGTATTGATTTTAGTGTAGTGGAAGTCAAGTTCAATGGAACGACGGTAGGAATTGTATGGGCGAGTTAAAGTAACTGAAATCAAGAATTGTATAACTACGTTTTGTCCCAATATCTTGATTCTCCCCATATTGGCTTTATTTAAATCAGCCTATGATTATCTTTTTATTATTGATTACCAATATATTTTTGATGTCTATGATAATCATTATTACTGAAAATGATAATTGAAGCTATTGTTGAAGAAATCTAACAAAAAGCTTAATTTATGTGGTGGAGGAACCAATTGCTGTATTGGTGTCATGCCAAATTATTAACTAACATTGGATCAAAGATCTTACCAAATTAATAACTAACATGGGATACAAAGATCTTAGAAGTAATGGTTGACTTATTTTTGCGCAAGTCTAGGAGCTCAGGTTTCCATAGGAATGGGATTTATTTTAGGTACCCAAAAATCCACAGAACGAACTTAAATTCCAAATTGTGGATAATTTCCAGATTCTTCAAACTTCTCTAATCAAGAAACTTGTGAGATAGTATCTCAAGCAGGCATTTCTAAGGGTTCGAATCGCAACCTCTTACTTGACATGTGATTTTCACATGTAATACAAGTTTTACACTGCACAGGCATCTTATTATTGCAAGTGTGGGAAATGTGTGCTACCTTTTTAGTTAGTGGTTTGTGCATTTTGCTCTGTCTTGTTCATTTTGGAAGGACATCATATTGTTATATAAAGTTTTCTGATTTGCTAGAAGCGTATATTTGCTGTTATCCTACTCTTACTGTCTGGTATCTGTTTTACAGGTCAGATGACCTCCAGCTTAAAGAAGTCAGAAGGCAAGGAGTTTGTAATCACCTGTTTACTTGTCTAATGAGTATATTCAAATTGATAGGGCCTTTTATGGGGTAAGAAAGAGGGGAGAAATGGTTTTACATGCCATATACTTAAGGACATGGAGGAAACAAAGGATGATACAGGGCAGGTGGAGCATGGGCCTCCTAATGCTACATGGTGGACTCAAGATTTCATTGAAAATTTTGAATCTGTTTCTTTGGGATCTCAAGAAGACACTTTAAACAATAAAGAATCAACTAGAAATTTTGAGCAAGATGGGTTGTCTTGTCCGACAGTATCACAGATTCTCTGGAGCACTGGAATACTCTCTGAACCAATTCCAAATGGTTTCTATTCTGTCATTCCGGTAAGATTGAGTTTATATTGTGAATATTGACAGTAACCATTGTAATCTGATATTTGCTTTAACCTGAACGTTTTGAGTGATTTGTGTCATGTTAAAGAAAGATGGTTTTCCTATCATACCTCTCTCCCTATATATCTCCCTCATTTTTTGATGTGTAAATATTGTCTTCTTTTCTGAGAGATCTTCTTTTGTGTATGTATCACAGTTCTCTTTATCAAGGGAAAGTGATCTACATGCTAGACTTTCTCAATTTGTTGAAATGTGCTTGTTATTCCTGCTGTCCTTTCTGTTTTCAAAAATGAATGCAAATGCTTCTCTTCTTAATGTCTCTGCTTTGAAGCCAAAATCTACTAGAAACTTTGCCTGGAAGTAATAAAATTGTGGACTTTGATTTCTTTTTCATTTGAAGAGAGATGTGTAAACTGCTGTATTCAAGTATTCTAGGGCAAAAGTTCACTTTGTTTTCCAGTCTGAAAACCAATCATAACAATAGTTGTACTTATGTAATGCTTGCCTTATTGTGAAGTAGTATGGGAACTGCATAACTTTGTGGAAGGACAAAATCCTATCTAAATTTGAGTTGTGGACTTTGTTTGAAGGAGCTATTTGGCATGGTGTTGCTTATAGGATGTCAGGTGCACAGTTGCCTAACGATTAAGGAGGTAGCAAGTCAAGTTTGCATCGTATTGGTGTTGAATGCTTTTACAGCAATTGGTAAAGTATCTGGCAAATGCAACGTATTGTGGCAATCAGGAATTTTGAATGACTACTGACAAGAGCAATGTATACAGAGCAAAAAATTCAAAGATTTAGAATTCAGAAGCTAAATGGACTGCAATTACGTATTCTTGACAGAAATCTTGGTGGTTTTAATTACTTTAAAGCAGTCTCTCTGGGTATACTTCAGAAATATATATTGGGCTTTGAAGTTTTTCATTACTAAGGCAGGGTGCGTTGTGGAGTATATGTAGTATGTCTTTCTTGTGTGGCATAATTGCTCCGATTTAAGTATTTGTTGCAGGCATTAATGGGAATGTTAAGTTGTGATAGAGAAGCTGCTGGAATGTATAAATCTGGTTGAATATTTTTGTACTTCCTCTGTAATGGCTGCAGTCATTTGGTTGGAACTCTGAAAGGCAACAAGTTGATTTTGTGTTTGGGGGCTTGATGTAGTAGTCTAAGTGGGAAAGTCATGTCTCTCAGGTTTTATTTATTTTTAGGATCTTCTTGTAAACTCAAAAATGACAATACATCTTTGAAATAATTATATTAAGAGTGGGTTGAGTTGGATTGGTGGTTGAACGGGAAAAAGCAATTTGATTCGAATTTGAGCAAATAAGGCAAGAAAAGTTTTAGTGCGGTGTGTTAGGCTTGGGAAAGAAATTCGACTCGGTAGTTTATAATGTAACATTTTTTCTTTTTCTTTGGTGTATAATTTGTTTACAGGCAAATCTTTCTAAGGGAGGTTCAGGTACTTAGCGTTTCAATGTTTTAGTCAAGGCTGAAATAGTGCTCTTGTTCGGTTGGTAGGTTCTGTACCAAGTTGGAGGAAAGTCATTTTGGTTTCAAAATTCTATTATCCTTTCTCTACGCAACCTAGGGCTTTCACCCGGAGGAAAACCTTAGAGATTATTTTAGAAACCAATCATTTTCCAGCCTTTCAGAGTACGGACCATTTGTAACACTGTATTTATGTCTGATAATGAGTTAGTCTGAATGTTATCTATGAGCTAAAGATTTTGGATGCGTCTCACTTCATAAGCTGAACATGACGAAGTGGCCTTTGAGTTGACTTCCCAAGTATTTTACATGCATAGACATATATGTTGTATTTTGAAGCTTATTCAAATGGTACTATGAACCAGGAATATGATGTCCTGACAGCTTCACAAGCTTACACAAAAGCAATTTGAGTTTTCGAAGCATCAGAAATTAACTCCGTTAGATTGTTCAAATGTTTATGTCAACATTTGTATAATGATTTGGTGTGCTAAATTTCTTAGTCCCTCACCCTCTTAGCTGTTGTCTTCAAGAATGAAACTTCATAAATATTTTTGCTTCCATCTGAGCAGCATACATGGTGCGTATTTTCCATTCTAAAAATAGAATATACCTTTGGTCTAGCTTGATTTGTTCTAGATTCTAGATATTGGTCTTTTATCTTGACAGATTGACTATCATCATTAAACTTTTTCTAGTGTTTTCATTTATTTGTCAGTTGCAAAATCTCATCATGTTGACACATCTTGTCTTTTAATCTTATAAATGCCCTTGTTTATGACTGATCAGTTCCCTGTTTACACTTTAAATGTGTGCACTCCGGTTAATATCTGTTTCATATAAGCATAACCAGATGACAAATTTACTTTATTTTCATGTCATGGTCTCTCGTTATTATGATTTCATTTGACAGATGTAACTCTGTACAGGATAAAAGGCTGAAGGAGCTTTTTGACAATATTCCTACTGTAGATGAGCTTCATGCACTGGGGGGAGAGGGTTTCAAAGCAGATATTATTCTTGTAGATTCAAAGAAAGATAAAAAACTATCCATGCTAAAGCAATTGATTGCTGCATCAGTGAAAGGATTGAACTCAAATCCAGTAGCTATGATTAAAAAGATTGCCGGATTGGTAATATTAGTTAGAGAATTGTTGTTTTGTTATATGGTTATCTCATTTCAGTATTTTCACCCTGTGCCTTGACTGTGAGTTGTGCACTAATATATGTGACTATTTGAAACATATTATGGTAATTATAAGTTAATTGTTTTTAATCTATAAGAGTGAAATGTTTTTCAATAATTTGCGACCTAGGAAATTTGCTATAATAAGATGGAAGGTGGTCTCTCGTTTTACCATGTGTTGGAAGAAATTTAAATGAAGAATCAGAGTTGTTCTATATGTAGTTATAGACAAGGTCTTGACTTGACTATCTTAAATTCCTTTTGTCCGAATGAAAATGCAGTTAGTAAGTTCATTACCATTGCATAAGAATAAGATATTCTTAGAAAAAGAGAGATGCTAAGACAATGTTAATAATAGTGAACTCGACTATTTTATTCGTTAGCACACTAATTAAGTACAAAGCATACTTCATATAGGCTTTTACAATATTCCTAATCCTGGTTAAGACATAATTATAATCCTAATTAAACAAAAAATAGTAGTAATCTAACTTAAACAGTAAATAATACATAAGGAAAGAGTTTAATTCTAATATAATCCTACAATAAATATATAATTCTAACACTTCCTTTAAGCTGGTGCATACATATCATAAGCACCTAATACAAATATATTTCGCTTGAAGCTAATTATACAATCTAAAAGGCTCAGTGAAAACTGGTTAACGAAAGATGGCGGCTTGCTCAAGTATGTGCTCTTTCCGATGTTGAATGAAGGGTGGCGACACGTTCATGGACATGCGCTTCCCAATGTTGATTGAAGGGTGGAGCCGTGCTCAGATATATAATCTTCCTGAAGTTGAATGAAAGATGTGAGCATGCTCATGAACGCACTCTGCTCAAAGTTGGATGAAGGGTGGCGGGTATTCTATTCTCGATTTTGTTAAATTGAACGAAGGTTATGGGTTCGCAGGTATTTTGTTCTCAATTTCAGCAAACTAAAAGAAGGTTGCGAGTTTTCCAGTATTCTATTCTTGATTCTGACGAATTGAAAGAAGTTTGGGGGTTCGCAGGTATTCTATCTTAGAATTCGGCAAATTGAAGGAAGGTTGAAAGATGCTTGGCTTTGTTCGCTATCTTCTTCTAAGTCGAATGACTGACTCAAACCAACGGGCGATGACCGATGACGACAGCTAGGTTTTCATTGTGAATCGTGTTTTTCGATCTCCTTTTTGGCGGCATTCCCGACGTTAGATGATAGAATGGTTGCTTAGGTGTTGTTCACCGCCTTACTCTAAGTTGAATGACTATCTCAGAATGACGGGCTATGACTGTTTGATAGCGGCTAGGGTTTCATTGCATAGTGAGTTTTCGATGTTTTTTGTCGTGTTCTTGGGCAATATACACGGTGGAGAATCCTCAGGGTTTGTTCGTCTTTTTCTTTTGAGTTGAATGAAGGTCTCAAAATGACAGACATTTGGTGGCGACGGCGACGACAGAGAGTGACTGCTAGGGTACCATGTGAAAAATAAGCACTAATTAACTACAAGCTATGCTTTTATATAAGCTTTTATAATAATCCTAATCTTAATTAAATAAGATATAACCATGATCCTGATTAAATAAGGAATAATAGTAATCTGAACTAAATAAGAAATAATACATAAGGGAAGACCTTGATTCTAATTTAATCTTAACATAAATATATAAATCTAACAGACAAAGCATTTCGACACTAGGTGATTGAGAGAATTTTATGATGAAATGATGGAGGCAGAAAGTACAAAAGGAATTGTTAAAAGAAATATATTAGTGCACAACTAGTAAGTTCCTTTTCAGCTATTACTAACATTTACTTAAGCATTTGATGTTCCTCGAACAGGTATCTGATTTTTATAAACGGACGAATGTGGAAAGTCCAGCAAAAGCTGTACAAGAGGAAACTTCTCACATGTTTGAGAGTCAAGGTGTCCAATTACTGGGGCAAATAAGGCATGGTTCATACCGTCCTCGAGCTATTTTGTTTAAGGTTCTAGCAGATACTGTGGGTCTAGATAGTAGGCTTATGGTGGTAAGTTTTACCTTCATTATTTGGTTAAGCTGTTTGTTTCTTTTTCCTTAAAAGTGATTTTTGTAATAGCGTCTGTTGAAAGAGAAACTCTATTGACCTTTCTTATTGCACTTTATCATAATCTAACTGTTGAAATGCCATGACTATTTCCTCAACATTTTACCAGGGATTACCAAATGACGGTACTACGGAGTGTGTGGACTCATATAAACATATGTCTGTGATAGTTGTGTTGAATTCTGTGGAGCTAGTGGTTGATCTGATGCGCTTTCCTGGTCAGCTAATACCACGCTCAACCAAAGCAATTTTTATGACCCATATATCAGCTGCAGGGGAGAGTGATTCTGCAGAAAATGACTCCTGTGATTCGCCACTGGAGCCAAACAGCCCTCTATATGGGTTTTCGGAGAGAGTGGATCCTGACAGGTTAGCAGATGGTGTTTGACTCACAATTTAGAACCGTATATAACTCCCACATTGCAAACATATCTTGGGTGATATCTTTAGTTTGCTGAAGCTATATAGGCTTGGTTATGTTGTCATTAATCTTTTCATTTTGTCACAGTGCTGACAAAGATGAAAGCCTTATGTTCAATAGGAAATCAGAAGCATCTTCCAATGCACCAGGTTCTTCTTTGCGTAATATGATGCTGCGGCCCACAGCCTCCGTTGATAGGAAATTGAGGTACTGGTGGTTTTTGGTTTTGTCTAGTTGCATATGTTATTCTAATAAGGGCTCTCTTGCTTCTTATCTTTCTTTTTTCATATTTGAATTTCTTTTCCACTCCCTCAGTTTATCACACAGTGAACCAAACATTGCAACTACATTTTGGCGACGTAGCCGGAGAAAGGTCATTGCGGAACAGCGGACTGCTAGTTCAAGGTTTTCTGGAATTCCTTCTGTGGGATTTACTTATTTACAGTAATTAAATCTTGATTTGCTGAAATTCTGAAGTTCTATAATCCCTTGGAAAACTAAACCCCTGTCCAAGAGGAAGGAAAAATCTTTCTGGGAACATATCACTTATGTTTGGTGCAGATGTATGCTAAGAATTGCTGCCGTAGTGATCTATAACTCAGAAAACTAAATCCCTGCTCCAAAAGGAAGAGAAAATCTTTCTGGGAACATATCACTTATGTTTGGTACAGATGTATGCAAGAATTCCTGCAGTTAGTTTTGCTTGAGAATTTGCATTTTGATTTTCTGAAATAAATATTTATTTCATCTGCAATTATTTTTTCTAGTAGTGCATTGATTCTCGATGCCATTTTCTTTTTAGGGTACAGATGAGTAGTTATGAGTTGAATGGTTTGAACCATATGACAATTTTTGAGCTTATAATAAGAGAGAACTTTCGTTTATAGGCATAGTAACAAGTTGTAAGAGACTATTATAATTTGTTTTTCTTTTATCAACATCACACTGTCAGAAATTTTCCAAGCTAATCTGGTGTAAGAGTAAATATTTACATTGATTCTGTTTGGACTTCAGATAATTTGGCATATAATATTGAATAATTCTTCTACTTGCCTTCTCTATGGTTTTAATGTGTCTTGTCACTATAACTTCTGGCTGGGTGGATATTGTTGTTTAACGACCTTGTGTTTGCTATTGCACCAATAAGTGATGATATGATTTCTTTATTTTTCTGTATCAATCATGCATGAACGTACTCATAAAGGCACACAAAATATACAATGATTTGCTCTCATCATCAGCTCATTTGATCTGTTTGTTATAAGCTTTACATCAAGTGCATAAATAGTTTGTCCTGAAAATTATTTTCAAATTATTGGCAAGCTTTGATTATTTATATCCAAATTCTATGTCATTGGTTTAAACATTTATTGGTTTGCAGTCCAGAGCATCCTTCTTTCCGAGCACGTGGGCGCTCCATGCTAAGTGGAGGCAGGAATTCACTTCGAGATTATGGTGATGATGCATCCTCATCAAGGTCATCCCACTTTTGATCCTATACTTCTTTTGCTTCAAGAGGAAAATTAGAAAATTTACTTTTAATCATATGCTTGATTCGCAGTGTTTTTCATGTGCTTGCAGTAAGTAGAAATGAAATAAATATTTTGTTGCATAAATTTCAAATTTTATGGCTGTGTTCCTCTAGAGATGCACTGAAAGGAACTCCCTTCTGTTAGAGCAAACAAAGACATACTGGATGAAATTTCCTTACAGCCAAAGTTATAAAATTGTTGGTGGGAATGCTATCTCGTTTATATACACAAGTATACTAGAAAGTTAAAAAATTGTGGGCTTTCGGCATTTTTATAGTAATCACAGCACAAAGATATTCTGATACCAGTAGGAACTTCCCACTCTATATGGCCGCCTTCTAATATGGTCCACTGAATCTGCTGAGAGTTATATCTCCTCATCTGTCAAGGTCTCAAATGGCATCTTTCAACTTTCATTTGCAGCAGAAAAGACCTAACTTCATAACCTTGTTCTTTGTCAAGTCCACTCTATTTGTTCGTTCCTCTTTTAAGCTCTGTTTTGGGCTTGGACATCATGATTATGTAATCTCAACCTTATAAAATGCAGAAATTTTATTCTTCTCTGTATGAAATCCAGCTTGGAACCGTCGTCTAGTTGAAAGTTGTTAGAGCTTTAGATCCTTATCTCTAAGGTTAAGCTTTTGAGATAAGCGGTTATGAATCAGGATATTAGTTTCACCAAACAGTCTTGAGTTCAAATGTTCCAGTTTATTAAAGTATAAGAAGTTATGTCTCTGGTTATGTTGTTTTGGTTGTGTTTGATCACATGTCTTGCACATGAGGGAGCATCTGAGAGCTTAAATTGTTGGGCATTTAGTTATAAGCTCAAGCTTGTTGGCTAATTGGCTAATTAACAAAAGTATTTTTGAACATTATTTTACTTACTGAACTTCTGAGGAAAGACTCACACCGATTTTACAGTTATTATGCATTGCACCCTGGCCTGTAGGAGCAAGAAATCTTATGCTGCCTTTTTGTTATAGTTCTGTAGCTCTTATAATCTTTCAGTTGGCACGGTTCCTATCAGATCTACACTTTCTTGTTTTTCAGTTGAATTGTATTTTATTGCTGTAACGAAGCCTTTAAACTGGTATACTTAACAATATTTTTTCATAGAAGGATGTGCCAAAAAAATAATATTACATCTTTTTAGGGTTCTTCTATACATGGAGGTACTTGTGTTTCTATTGGCTAGAGTAGTAATTATGGGTCTAAGCCATTTTTGTGTTTTGTATAGCGTCTTGGTAAAGTTAGAATTTACGGAGTTGTCAACTGAAATCTGTTTTTCCTATTCAAACTTAATTACAGGTCAGAGGGTGCATCAACATCAGAAGCTCGTAGAATAAGAATAAGAAGCATTAGCATTACTCCTGAGATTGGTGATGATATTGTAAGGTTGGTTTTTTCGCCTTTTTGATTTATCTATGTTAGGTCATTATTATACCAATGTTTTGCCTCTCTCATTGTTCTGGTTCAGGAATAAATTGACTACTTTTGAATTATTTATTGTAGCCCTACCAGTAGTGACTTGTTTTAATAACATGGAAACTTTTATTCAAAGTTTCTATAGGGTTTGTTTTACCGGTGGTATTATATGCATTTTAAACTTTTTTTGTTGTGTTTTGTTGATTTTGGAATTTGAAAAGTTAAGAATCAAAATTAATGCTTTCTTACCTAGAAACAAGAACAGACGAGAAATGTATATCCAGAGGACATCCCAGGACAGGTGAAGGAAAGATGCAGGAAGAAGGGAAAGCAGAGTCTGAAAGAAGTATACTTTTTGGCTACAGCTATACAAGAGAAAATTGTTGCTTGCAATTGAGTCAATGGCATTAAAAATGCAATTAATCCCACTTTCTTCTTTCTCCAAAAGATCATGTGAGGGCGAATTTTGTTGCAGGTGTATAGTCTCTGGTTCATGTGAAAGCTAAAGACGAGCTTCAATTGGGCCTAACGCACTGCAAAAGGAAATCATTTTGCAGATTTGGTTTACTTAGGCAAGCATTGGTCCAATTAGTGGCTGAACATCTTGCGTTCTCAACATTATTTGTTCTCTGTATCACTTACCTCACTTATCGCCCCAAACCTTGCCTTCCTACCCTATTTTGTCCCTTTCAAATGCCCCCTTTATTACCCATGAAGTTACTCTATGCATGCGTTGCGAAGTTTAAACGCTTTTTGCTCCACCTAGCCCTGTCTCCTTCTAGGTGTATTTGAGTGGTAGGTTCTATGGGAGGGAAGGACCCTTTCCTCTAGGAGTAAGAAAATCGTGATATCTTACTTATGAACTATTCCACAGCTTTAACAAAATGATATGAGGTGGTACCTGCTTCCTTGCAGTTTTATGTTGTTTCATGTCACTGTATGGTTGTTGGTTTAGCTTTCTTTACATATTCTTGGGTCAAATATTGAAGGAAAATAGTAAATTTTTAGATTGGATTCTTCTCATGTTCAACTAGATGGTCCAATCCAGGTAAAAATGGCTTAATTAAGGTTAGGTGAATTGAGCACCGTGCTAAGCTGTTTCTTCAATTATGAAAACAGAGCTGCATGGTAGCCTTTGAATGGTTTTCATACATGGAGCATCAACTCAGCAAATAGCATTCTGTTTCAGGGCTGTGCGAGCAATGAATGAAACACTGAAGCAAAATCGTCTTTTGCAAGAAAGAGGAGAAGAAAGGTCGTTTGCCCATTCTCCAAATGACAATACTTCAGATCATCATAAAAATGTATGACTTTCTCAATTTATTTCATTGTTATTATTGTTATTTTATTGCAATTTTAGACATTCATGATACGCTATTGGATCTTTATTGTTATTGAAACACCTCGTGCTTCGCTCTATCTATCTGTCATGGGTGATGACAACAATCTGATTAATGATGAATCTAAGTGATTGGTGCCAACAATATAGATTCAGTGAACTAGGAACATTAACAAAAACAGAAAGTCGTTAAGAATAATAAACACACATGGAATTTGTCATTTTATTGTAATACTGACTTCACGATCAGTTATAAATGTTTCAATATTTTCTCCTTATGGTAAGCTCCTTTTTTGATAGCTGCTTATAAGTTTTTTGCACGTATCATTACTTCACCATTAAGCAGCATCCATGGTGAGCCTACACAGGCCTTTTTTGTTGTTTTCAAAATGAATTTAAGGAAAAATATTTAGCAGTCTTGACTCTTGAGATTTCTCAGCAGATATTAATGCAGCTTCTCTTAAGTGTGATGCCTGAGATTTTGAGTAAGCATGAACCTTGTTTTGTTAAATTTTCTTCATCTTCTCTTTTCTTTTGCCTTTTAACTTCTGTATTCCAATTTTTTACTATCGTTTCAACCACCAAGTAAAACAAACTATGTTCTTTTAGTTTTGGGCCAAGGTTATTTCCAGATTCTTCAAATTAGCTTTAATGTTCTTAGCTTACCATCTGTTTACTGCTGAAATTGACCACATCCTGCATGATATTTACAGTCTTAGTTTCTATACACAAGGCTATCCATCTATTTGATTTGCTTTAAGGGGAGGTAAATAGGAAGTGAATGTAAAATAGTAGATTTGAACAGAAGTACTGAATAGGAGATTTAAAACTTTTACCAACCTTAGTGCTCCAGCGGTCTACTAATTCTGCTGTTCATTTAAAATGAATAAATAAAAAATCTGGTATTACTCCTGTAGATCATAGGGTCTCAGGCAGTTGAGAAAGCATGATATCTGATGATATGGATTTTTTTTTTCCTTCTGTTGACTTTGCATCCCTCACAATTTAATATCATTAAATTTGATTGCCACTTTTGTCTATCAAATCCTGAGCATTGCCAGTGATTGATTATGGATGGGATTGATAATATAGACTTGCTTTATTGATGGTTAATAATGACTTTTGCTCCACAGGTATCAAATTTCCATCTGGGTGCTCACGATGAGATATCTGATGGAAGGTCTGCACTTTATAATCTTTCTCTTGAGCAAATGAACTCTCAGAAGGCAATGTCTCTGCCCTCATCTCCCCATGAATATATGAGTCATGCTTC
>JAVXUL010099484.1:0-20286 GCA_035590515.1 Trichilia minutiflora | reverse complement strand
TTTCAACACTAAGCCCTCTAGTTTTTAATTAAATAACTATTTTAATTGAAAACTGTGCAACTTCTGCTCGGCTGGCTCAACTAACGTCACATCTCGATTATCTCCTCAGGAAACGCAATCGTTCCTACACGTGTCCTTTGTTCATTGTTGGGTCAATCTAGGAGACCACGGTATCCGGCCCATCATAATTACTTATCGAAGGGGTCCCACCTCATTTGAATTTCGAAGAGAACCGACTCTTGATGTTCTACCTTCGGGTGGCATGGCATTCTCTTGTCCGTCGAATCAAAATCAATGTTCGAGGTTTCTTGGACTCTGCCTATAAATACCTCCCCTCTTTTGAACAAAGTTGTGAAAGCCACGGTCAAATACTCTTCTTAAACCTTCCAGAGGGCTCACTCCACCTCTCTTGTTTTGATGTTCTTCCTGTTTTCAATCGGCTGATGAATTTCTTGTTTCTAGTTGAGGAACTCAGTATCTTCAGTATTTTAACTTCTCATGACATCCTGCTGGCGATCTTCATGGCGATCCTTATTGTAAGGATGGTCAATCTCACAGGCACTCGTGCTAAACATAAAGAATATGGAAGGTTGGATTCTTGAGATATTGAAAAATTGAAGAGTGTCCGGGCATGTAGGGGTTTACCCTTTCATCTTCCTAGCCCACTTCACCGAATATAACGTTTTTTCGAGTGCGACTGTTGTTGCGAGTCCATCCCCAAGCTCACTGGCTGACTTCATCAGGTTCCCTCTCACTTTGCACTTGCAAACCCCCGATTGCTAATGTTTCTTCTTGGTTGCAGGCATGCTGCGAGATGAAAATGATGCAGCAGATGCTTAGCAGGGCGAGATAATCAGAATGATACATAAAACCCAAGAAGGGAACATCTTTGTCTTAAAGCAGCTAGAGAAGGCAGACGTAGATCTGGCTATTCAAGACCTCTCATATATAGATAAGACCCAAATAGGGTCGAGTATTCTGTAATGACACAGGTCGAACATTCTGTAATATCATACTTTGATTAATAAAACTTCCATCTCTATACATGTGCTCTCTATATGATTTTACCCTCTGTGGTGCGCTTTGCAATACCTCTCCGAGTATAATACTTAAAAAAAACTTCTGAAATGAAAAGACATACAACTTTTCAAAGATAACCAAATGGCTTTCTAGCTCAGTGAAACCATCCGAGTAAAAAGCTGTTCAAATAAAATACATCCAAGTGAAGAGATGCTGAGTACAAAGATGTCCGAGTGAAAAGATGTCCGCATAAATAGATATCCGAGTAAAAGTCATCCGAGTAAATAACTTGGACGATTTTTTGAACGCCCGAACAAAGGATCCGCTCATTCGGGAGAATACCCGAATGAAGGACAGAAAATATCCCGATAAAGAGCTCATCCGTTCGGGGAGAACATCCGAATATAGGACTCCAAATAAAGGATTCGTCTATTCGAGAAAAACGTCCAAATAAAGGACTTAGAACATCTCGATAAAGAGCTCATCCGTTCGAGGAAAACATCCGAATATAGGACCTAAATAAAGGATTCGTCCACTCAGAAAAAATGTCCAAATAAAGAACTTAGAACATCCCGATAAAGAGCTCATCCATTCGGGGAAAATATTCGAATATAGGACTCTAAATAAAGGATTCGTCCATTCAGGAAAAATGTCTAAATAAAGGACTTAGAACATCCCGATAAAGAGCTCATCCGTTCGGGGAAAACATCCGAATATAGGACTTAGATAAATTCTTCATTAAAATATTACTCGGGATAATTCTTAAGCGCGTAGCACAAGTGCGTTCGGAAAATCATCCCAAGTGTATAACTTAGAAGATATTTCATCAAAAAGATGGCTCAGAACAATATATGCGCATATGGCTCAAATTATTCAGATGCGGCCCCCGAGCAAATAACTTAGAAAATTTGTAACTGAGAAATACATGCAAACAACATATTCGAATTATCCGCCTTGGATTAATACATGGCAAAACGAACTGCCGTTTGATTCAGTGAGAACATAAATATATCACTTTCATTTAACACTGAAGTCGGAGAGAGTATTTACGGAGAAGAAAGTATTTACAGGCCAGTCTGTTAGTTATCCTGACCATAAAAACAAAGAATCATGTAATTAAAGAATCATATAACGAATACAAACCATAGGTAATATGTAATCGTGGGTTCTGGAGGATGCAATATAGTCTTCTTGAATATCCTCCTTTTATAACGGGTGTGACTTAGCCTTACGGGCGTATGGTCTCTCCCAAATACCTTGATACCTGTAAAAAAAAATCAAAATGGGTAGCCGACCTCGGGCAATATGACCCAGTGGCCTTAAGACAGAATAATTCCATGGCTACCCAATTTCCTTAGCTCGGAGACGATATAGTCTTGTTGGTTAAGGTCTTCTCGGGAACGCTATGATCCCGATAGGAGATTCAGGCCTGGGATATGTTCATCGGGCGAAGGGGGTACGTATGACCTGTCCTTGAGTCCGCACATTCGGGCAAGCAAGTCCAGATGACCCATCCTAGGATATGTACATCGGACAAGGGGATCTATATGGCCCGTCCCGAATCAGATACGTCAGACAAGCAGGCATAGTTAACCCATTCCAGATATGACCCGTCCTGAAATCAGTATATTGGGCAAGCAGATCTGTATGACATCAGAATAACATGGTTCCATAATAAATATCTTTGACTCGGAGACAATACGATCTCGTTGGCCTAAGGCCTTCTCGGGAGCGATATAGTCCCGGTAGAAGATTCAGGCCCGGGATATGTTCATCGGGCGAAGGGGGTACGTATGACCTATCCCTGAGTCCGCATATTTGGGCAAGTAGGTCCAGATGACCCGTCCCAGGATATGTACGTCGGGCAAACGGATCTATGTGGCCTATCCCGAATCAGATGCGTTAAACAAGCAGGCATAGTTGACCCATTCTAGATATGACCCGTCCTGGAATCAGTACATCGGGTAAGCGGGTCTGTACGGCATCGAAACAACATGGTTTCATAATAAATATCCTTGGCTCAGAGACAATGCGGTCTCGTTGGCCTAAGGTCTTCTCATACAAGAGATTGAGCTAGCTTTAATTATCGAAGTCAGACCCTGATAGAGTACTTAAGAGGAGCTCGATGTGTATTCATCATGGAGCAGGTAGACTCGACGCGTATTCACTGCAAAGCAAGTAGGCTCGACGCATATTCTCTGCGGAGCAGGTAGGCTCGACGCTGATCGCAGGATCGGGGGATCAACAACCAAAAGGATTGGGTCATGGGTGGTAAGCTTTCAGTCTGTCTGTGTTCAACGGCTTTTTTATTGGACTATCGCTCGGGGTCTTTAATTTGGGAACCCTTGGTGTAGATGCTTGAACGACTTCGTATGACCCTTCCCAATCAGTTCCTAATACCCCTTCACCTGGGACTTTGGTGTTAGGAGTCACCTTTTGGAGGACAAGAACCCTTCTCTGGTAGGTTCGATGCCTGATTACCCTCTGTTGGCATGCAGATACCCGAGTCGCGACCTCATCTCTCCTTCCATCTAACAGATCTAACTCCAATCTTCGGCTAACCTCATTTCTCCCTTCAATGTAGTTCTACATCCGGAGGGTCGGAATGTCAATTTGCCCTCTTGATCATCTTGTTTGCAGTTTCAACCTGTCCAACGGCTTGTGGGTGCGCTGGGGTGGCGAATCTTAAGTCAGTGCAGGGCTCCAAGTGAAACTCTTTGAATTGTACGCTGTCGAGCTGCTACCCATCGTCAGTAAATAATATATGTGGGACTCCGAAGTGGTAAATAATACTCTGCTTCACAAATGCGGTAGTCTTATCCTCAGTTATGTCAGAGAGTGGCTCTGCCTCACATGGACTGTGGGCCAATAATATCCTCATCGGATAACTTCGTATGTTAACGAATGAGCCCTTCCATGACTTTCGTAGGTCCCATTATGGATTTCCTCAATTACTTTACTTGCCTCATCTGTTCTTAAATATTTCAAGTATGACAGGATAAATCCACATTAGCATAATACAGTGTCAAGAATAGCGTACCTGGCCTCTTGGTTCTTTATCTTTCTGGCCTTGTTCCGGTTATTCGGGAACTCCTCATGCAAAATACGCACTTCTAACTCCTGTGTCCAGGTAGGTTCGGGCGTCTTTTGTAGGACAGCAACAGTCTCCTTCAAACTCCTTCTTCATTCGATTTCTTCAAAATTGCCCTTACTCCTCCCCTTTGTATATCCGATGCCCTATCTACACACATCTGTTAGGTCTCCTTCATGGCCTAGGGGTCGGGACTGCTACTCTTGTCTTGATTATTGGGGCCCTTCACCTTCACGAGCTATGAATTCAATCAAGTAATTATTCCTGACCAGTACTTCAATCTGATGCCGCATCTCGTGGCACTGTTCTGTCGAGTGTCCCCTGTCTTGGTGGAACTCGCAGAATCTTTCTCCCGTTTCGTTAAGGAGTTTGCGCTCACTCGGACAGGGGTCCAGCAACACAGTCCCCCGTCTCCTTACCTCTTTCAGGATTTGGGAAAGGGGAGCATTTAAGGGAGTAAACTCCTTCTTCGCTCTCCCCTGCTTCACTCGCCTCGGTCTATCTACCTGGGCGACCTGCTGCGGGTTGTCCCTCCGAAGGGACCTTCTCTCCCTAGGGTACTACTCCTCTCTTCTCCCATTGTCCCGATGATGCTCGAGAACTCGATCCCTCCCCCGATTGGCTTCTGGAAACCTCCCTTTATCATTTCTCCACCTCTTGCTGTCGGGTTTCTTGAAGCGGTTATTGTCTCTCGGCAAAGCCCCTGTGGGCTTCTGTTCTTTCATCTTGAGCATCACCTGGTTCTTGACATTTATTTTGTCGAGTATCATCCTCCGGACTGCTTCGTAGTGTTCACTGAGGACTTACAAATAGCATACCAGGTCCTGTCTATTCTGAGCCCCTGTCTCAGCCCCTCTAGGGCCAATGGGTGATGGTAAGCTCCCAATTCAAGTACTTTCTCGTGGTATCTCTTGGCGAAGCTCCTGAGGCTCTCGTCATTCCCCTTCTTAAGTAGTAACAATAAGCTCGAGGTTTTGGTGTTGAAGGTTGCTCCCCTGAACTCAGCAATGAACACCTCGTACAGCTGCTCGAAGCTCTGAATACTCCTAGGAGTTAGGCCCAGGAATCACTTTTTGGCTTGTCCCTCCAGGGTTAGGGGGAATAGGGGGCACAATTGTTCTTCGCTCAGTCCCTGGATGAGCATCATCTCGTGGAAGAAATCCATATGCAGCAACGGGTCTGTCTTCCAAGAAAACGGAGTAATTTAGGACATTTTAAACTTTTTGAGTAAGACCTGGCCCAACAGTTTAGGTGTAAAAGGTGACCTTGTATAGGGACCGACCACTGAAACTGGCTCAGCCAGTCCAACTCGGGGACTTATATTTGAATAAAAGAATATTTATATTCAAAGATGGCATTTAGCATTTGTGGCACATGTGAAATAAGTAATTATTTTATTTTTTGAATTTTTATTTTTATTTTAAAATTTTTGAAAAACTGAATAGTAGTTAAATAACTTAACAACCTCTATTTAACTGAACAGACATAATATGTTTGAACAAATGCCAGTCTCACTATAAAAAAGGAATTTTCCTTTTGATTTTATGATATATCTCTTTTTCTCTCTTTCTTTGTTTTTTCAAAATTCTTCTCAAAAAGAAAACTTTGTTATTAATTGAAATTCTTGAGGAAGAATTCTTAATTTTGTTGCCAGTAATTCTCATAAGCTTTATTATATCCCGAATGATGATTGCCATCAAACCCCACAGCAAACTTTATAGTAGGGGCAATTAATTCCTTAAAGACAGTATTACAATACGCCTTAAAGTTT
The DNA here is from genome assembly GCA_035590515.1 of Trichilia minutiflora. Lineage (NCBI taxonomy): Eukaryota > Viridiplantae > Streptophyta > Magnoliopsida > Sapindales > Meliaceae > Trichilia > Trichilia minutiflora. Next base: position 14,404 of record JAVXUL010099484.1, on the reverse strand, counting down.
GATTTATATTTTTTCCACTATTTTACTATCAATTTTAAGGAATTAATTATAGAATCGAAATCGGTCTCTATAATGAATCAAGAATTTGTCAAGTTAGATCGTTTTGGTGGAACAAATTTTGTTCATTGGAAGGATAAAATATTGTTTTTGCTTACTGCCTTGAAGAACTCTTACATTCTTGATCCTGAATTTCCAGATCTTCTTGAACCAACACCAGAAGATACTAAAAAGAAGAAAGCAGAACGTAAGAAACGTGAGAAAGACAAGTTATTGTGTAGAGAGTATATTCTCAATAAGTTGTCAGATATATTATATGATCTGTTCACATCAGTTACTTCTCTAAAGAAAATCTGGAAGGCCTTGGAGTATAAATATAATACTGAAAAACAAGGTGCGAATAAATTTCTTATTATGAAATGCTTTGAATTTCATATGGTTGATAATGTATCTATAATGGATCAAGTCCATGAGTTACAAGTTCTTGTTTCCAAAACTTAAGAATCTTAAAGTGGTAGTTCTTGAAGTATTTCAAGTAAAGGGAATTATAGCAAAACTTCCTCCTAGTTGGAATGATTACAGGAGTAAATTACTGCATACCATATAAGGTTTTTCCCTTAAATAGATTCAGAAGCATTTGCGCATTGAAGAAGAAACCAGAAGTCTTACAAAAAGACATGCTTCTGAAATTGCAACTAAAGTTAATTTTGTCAAAGGGAATCAAGACTAGAAATCACACAAACATGCTAAAACAAAAGAAAATTTTCTAATACAGTAGGTTCTTCTAACAAAACCAGTAAGATCAATCCAAAGAAAAGCAAGACATATTATCATTACGACAAGAAGGGATACTATAAATGTGAATACAGGTTTTGAAAGAAACAAAAGATAGTAAATAATAGTATAAGACCCTGTATTTTTAAATAAGGGTAGTTTCGATCTTTTATAAATATTTGCCTGGGTTCAGTAGATTTCAGCAACGTTTTTTAGGAAGAGTGTAAGATTTTGGAAGAGTTAGAGAGAGAAAAGTATGAGAATGGATGTTAGAAAGTGATTGGATATTCGACTGGTATAAAAAGCGAAGGCAGGGAACATTCGATCAAATGAATGGTTGAATTCGTTCAAACGAAATGTATTCGATCGAACGAAGGAGAGTTCGTTCGAACGAAGTTGAGCAGCAGAAATTCCAAAAAGTTGAAGGATAATTTGATCAAACCAATCTAAGGTTCGGTCGAACGAAATTGTGGCTAGCATTTTTCAGAGAGTCATCGAAGGATTCGATCGGACGAAGGGCTTCATTCGTTCAAATGAAGCCAGTTTTGGTCGAATAAATTGATCGATTTGATCTACCAAATCATGTAAAAAGACAGAATTATCCCTTTCTGGAAGCTTCTTTTCTTAAATAATCAGGGGTAAAATAATAATTTTGCCCTCACTTTTATACAAAGGGGAGTTGATCCCCTCCTTCTCCTGGTTTTCCTCTTCTTCTTTCCTTCTTCTCCTCTCTCGTTCATAGCTCTATTTCTAACTCGTCTGTATACCCCATTTCGTATTTTATCAACTTTGATTCGTATGGGTTTTATTGTGCTTCGTATTAGATTTCTTAGTTTTAATGCATGAGTTATAGTTTCCTAGTGTTATTTGGATTGTAGAGACCTTGGATAATTCGTTAGGAAGCTAGAAACGAGATTTTGAGAAAATGTACATGATTATGAATAGTACTTGAGTTACTATTTACATAAGAATATGGGACCCATTTGTAAAAATTATAGAATCGAGCCGAAATACGTCATTCTAGATGCAATATGGGTTATGGGTGTTGAGAATGAGATGATCGATTGAGTTAAGGGGAGTTTTAGTCGATTTTAAGTATGAACCAATTTTGGGTATTCGGGTTAAGTGCATTTCTCACATACGAGTCTCGTTTATAATTTAGAATGTAAAATGATGGAGTTTTGATATATGTGTATAGGCTCAGATAGCGAAGAGCAAGAACGTGACTTGAATGAGGAGCAAGAACGCGACTTGAACGAGGAACTCTAGGAAGTGCGTATCCTCCCTAACTTGTGAGTGGAATCTTTTACATTTTTAATGCTTTAAATGATTTTTGATGTTTCTCTATATATATTTGATAAATGTTGAAACTTTAGAACAAATGCTTCTGTTTTAGATATGTTGTATACTAAGAATGATTATGGTTTTCGATGTTTCTGTTTATTGGTTTATGGCCGGAGAGCCAATTGATTTCCTTGGCTTACGGGTTTATATGCATTTTATGTGAATGATGGCTGTTGGACCAGTCTTTATTTATGTTATACTTTGATATGGATTTTCTAATGATGATTTGGCCAGTGGGTAGTGTTTTGATGGTTTGTGTATGATGATAGGCCAGTTGGCTAGGTTTTGATTTCTATTATGTGGTGATACGACCGGGAGCCAGGATTTATGATTTGTTTTTTGATTTGTGATGATACGGCCTGAGGGCCAGGTTTTTTTATTATATTTTGGTATTATGTTTTATGTTGATATTTTGGTGATGAGGCCGAGAGGACCCAGTTGTTGTTGGCCATGATGGCCTGTGTGATTTCTGTAGCTACAGTATGATAGTCTAGGAAAGAGTTCACTGTGATGTGAACCTCGAGTGAGTGTTGATGTGGTAGCCTAGCACGGACCTAATGAGAGGCTGTCTAGGTGAGTGTTGTATAAAATAGCCTACGATGAACCCAGGTAGAGGTCGTCTAGGTGAGTGATGTGAAGTAGCCTGGGAGAGGACCACGAGGTGGTCGTCTAGGTGAGTGTGTGCCAGATCAGGACAGGTGATATAGTCCGTCTAGGGATTTGATGTATAGTAGCCTGAGGATGGACCTCGAGGAAGCCACCCAGGTGAGTGTGTGCCAAATAGTGGATTATCTAGAGCTGTATATTTGTATAGGATAGTCACGAGTATCACCACGTGACTACTTGACAGCCAACATCAGTGGTAGGCTTATTTTCTAACTGAACCCTGCATCGTTTTAGTTTCTGCATCTAAAATATAATTTTTAAACAGCATGTTTTATCTGCATATAAAACCCAATGATGGCTCAGGATTACGCTTGATCAGCGTAATTACTGAAAAATTAACTATGCCCGATGATTTGCTCAGTAATTGATTTGTTTTGGTCTGAAAATGAAAAAGATAGTTTAAATGTGCTTTTCTTTGCAATGTTTTTATGTGCTTAGAGATTGGAATTATTATTATGAATTATTATCTTACTTCTGGTATACGTGGATGATATTGTTATTACAGGGAGTAACACAAAATTGATTTCTCAATTTTATAAATGACTTTAGAATTCTTTTCATATGAAGGACTTGGGCCCTTTTCAGTATTTTTTAGTTCTTGAGGTATAATCTATCTCACCAGATTTTTTTTACATCAGCATAAATACATCCAAGAGTTAATTGCTTTAGCAAGACTCCAAAATGGTTGTTCTATTGATACTCTCTTAGAAGTGAATATTAAATATCGTCGTGATGAGGGTGATTTTCTCTTAGATCCCTCTTTATATAGATGAATCATGAAAAGTCTAAACTACCTCACTATTAACTCGACTTGATATTTTTTTTGCTGTTCAGCAAGTTAGTCAATTTATGTAAGCTCCTACACATCTCTATCTAGCTGTTGTTCGTCACATTATTCATTATTTATGAGGCATTTCTGTCCGTGGTCTTTTCTTTCCTGTCAACTCTCCTATTTGTTTGGTGGCTTATAGTGATGTTGATTAAACTGGTTGTTTTGATACTCGACGTTTAATTACTAGTTGGTACATGTTTTTTAGCAACTCTCTCGTTTTTTAGAAAAGTAAGAAGCAAGAACGGGTGTCTAAGTCCTCTACTGAATCAGAGTATCGTGCTATGTCTTCTGCCTATTCTGAAATTATTTAGCTTTGAGGGCTATTACAAATAAAGCTTACTTCTCTCCATACGGATAACACTAGTGCTATTTAAATTACTACTAACCCTATCTTTCATAAGTATACTAAACATATTGAAGTTGATTGTCACTCTATTTGGGAAGCATATGATGCTCGGGTAATCACTCTTCCACATATCTCCACTAATCTCCAGACTGTTGATATATTTTCTAAGGCCCTTTCTCGACAACGACACAACTTCTTTGTTGACAAATTAATGTTTTTTGATCATCTAGCATCAATTTGAGAAAGGATATTAAGGGCAGATATTATGATTGAAATTAAGAGATTTAGTCAACCTTAATTATGTACATTAATTATATATATATATTGTTACTTATATTATGATATATGTAATTAATGTATTAGATAGGCATATTTTCTTACTTAAAATAGGTGTACAGAATTTCTATTTAAGAGAAAGTTATTCAGCATTTGACTCAAAATATTGTCAATTGATTGAAAAATAATACAAATTTATAAACCCTAAAACTAACAATACGAATGATTTTTAGAACATATACTAATATAAAGTAAATCCCAAATTCTCTAAAACATCAAATTAATACTTAAATCGGGTTAAAAATCTTACTAAGACATTAATCTAGGCCTTATAAAGTTTTAATCTTTATCGGTTGTTAAAAACCCCAATTTGGCTTTAGAACCTTAATCTTTCTCAGTTTAATTTCTCACCCAAATAAAAGAAATGATACTTGTAAGAGGTTGTGGATGTTGATTTATTATGATTTTATATGAAAAACTGGAATTTAATTGATGAACAATCAAGAAATGGAAGGGAGAAAAAGTTGCAAGAGCACTAAGAGAGAAGGGAAGGAAAAATTATGGGCAACGGGGAGAAGAGAAAAATAAAAAGGATGATGGGTTTGCCCCTATTTATAATGCCATGAGAGATTACAAAATTAGTGTTGAGTTATTAAAGAAAAGAAAGTTTTAGAAGATCCAAGACGAAATTTTGCAGGGAAGAAAATAGGTTCTGCATGTTTGAAGGGGTGAAAATCGATGTTGTTTTTTGCACCAGAAGAAAAACCAACATTATAATCAACGCCATGATCGATGCCGGTAATCGACTATTAGCCTAGACTGGCGACAAGATCAGCTTGGTCCTGGGGTCCTCCTCTGACCCGATTTCCTCTTACCATTCTGCCTTGTCTTCTCCTTCGCTTCGACACCAATTTTCCTTTATTTTCGGCTCTATTTTCACCCTCATCTGAAGTCTGTTTTTACTCTGGTTTCTTTTTATTTGATCATCTTTTTGTCTTCTTTAAGTAAAAAAAAATTTAAGAGTCAATTATCAATCTTGATTTACATGAAAATATGTTCAAAACTCAAGTGTTTAATGAAATTTTCAACAAAACCACTTTTATACTTAATCATTTATCAATCAATTCTTCTCAAATTTTGTATTAAACCTTAAGATCATGTCAATTATTTATTAACTATACTCGTACAAGCTGTTAGAACTACAGCAATCAAAATCAAAGTTTATTAATAACAATAATAAACAAAATTAAAAATACAGTAAACAAATAATGGAACAATATACTATAAAATTAACAATCTTACATAACGAATGATAGAGGCTTGTAATAAATGCAATATTCTCAAACAGTATTTCTTCCTTTGCCAGATTATTTGAAGGACAACGAAAGTTGTCTTCCATGATTCAACTATCAAATCTTCTAAATTGAAGAAACTACAATTTAGAAATCAGGTAAAGTGCATACTGTTTTTTGGTAGACAGATTGAAAAAAAATTGTTGTATATATTTTTAATACTTTTTTTTCTTTCTATTTATAAACAAATTAATTAATAAATATAACTCTTGGTAGAGTTATAATTTTTCAGAAAAAAATATAACTTTTGATTTAAATATGTAAAGTTACAATGTTTCTGAAAAAATACAACGTTTTTGAAAAAATATAAATGTTGAATTTGAAATAATAATAATTAATTAAAAAAATTATATTCTTAAAATATTGGGCTTCCAAGACCCACATCTTTGATATTTATTATATATAGATAGATAGAGAGAGAGAGAGAGAGAGAGAGAGAGAGAAATAGAAAAAATATAAATATTGAATTTGAAATAATAATTAATTAAAAAATCATATTCTTAAAATATTGGGCTTCCAAAGCCCATATCTTTAACATTTATTATATAGATAGATAGATAGATATAGATATAGATGGGTATATGTGTGAGTGGAATTAGGAGCTTCAATAAGGCCTATCCACCTTGTTGACCAACCAAACTTATGTGGACGGTTGTCACTTATAAAATCTTTACGATGGTTTCTCCTTATCTATGTGGGATTTTGAATTTTACTATTCAAACATATACACACCAACACAAGCATATGATAAAATAACAAAAATACCTATAAGATGTAAAAAAACTAAAATACTCCTAATTAAAAAAATAGGGTGTTCTATCTTCTTGCCTAATGAACTTTAAAGACTTAAAAGAATCGTGCATGACAATTTCATATTCTATTACTCTTTAAAGATTCCACGTTTGTGCAAGCATAACTCTCTCTGTTCAGGTGTGAAGATGGTAGTTGTCTTTTTCTTAATTGAAGTGTCCAATAAATGATTCGCAAACTAACTTTCTAGTTTTCTATCATGCTTTCTTGATATTAGAAGTGTAGCCTATTCTGTTAGACTAGGTTAAATTTATCTGTTGGAAGTGTGCTATAGGAGGACTTAATTTCTAGATTATACTCGATATTATAGTATTTATTACTTGAAAAAGTGATTTGTTAAATTTTGATGAAAATTAATTTATTTAAAACAATTAAATGAGTGAAGTGCAAATGATAAATGATTCAGTAAGAGTCAATTTAATTGGAATGTACTGTAACTATAGTGATCCAAATTCATCTATTATTTACTTAGTTATATGTCATTTATTTATCATAATTAAATATATATTTAAAGTAGTAGAACTATATTATTTAAGTTATCACGATCAATTTATAGTTATATTTAATTATAGACATATATAATATAATTATATATATTATAAAAATATTATCAATTTATATATATATATATATGGGGGGGTTGGGTTGAGTCAGATCAGTTTTACCTATGAAAATGAAGTTCGTTGAACTTTACTAAGCCCTAACCCATGGGTTGGGCTTACCCTCCTGACCTAACACAGGCCAATAATTGAGCGTCATACCCCTAAGTAGATATAATAATGATTCTTTCTTTTAGTATATTGTATCATTCACTTTGAATACTTGATATTACAACAATAACTATGTATATCCTTATTTTTTACTGACATTTTTTTACCAAGACATGTTGTAACTTCAATGATCACACGCACAAAATAAGAAAAATAAATTGGGCATGAATACTAACCAAAAAGGATGAAAAAACAAAAACGAGGTTCCATTGTTCTTGTGCCTTGCATACAAACACAAATTATCAAAATAATTGGCTTCAGTGTCCTCCCTAACTTTCATAAAATTTATTAATATAGAGCTTTTTGCCCATTTTCTAAACCATATTATTAGTCCCAGATAATCTTTCTAATTGTAAACTCATGCAACCACATTTATCAGATTTTGATAATATATTATGCATTAAATTTTGAACTTTATCCTCAATTTTAAAATGTGGTAATATTTAGATTTTTATATTTTGGTAAAATTATATTGTAAATTATAAATAAGAATATATTTTTGAATTTTTCAACCCCTAAGAATGGTATGGTGGTAAGATTCGTTAAACAGCGCTTACGTCGATCTCGAATTCGAATCATCAGGAACTCTTGTTGAGCACTAATAAGGTCATGTCATTGTCCCTCCGAATATAATGAAGCGAGATTTGATGACTCGCACCTATTTTCAAATCAATGAATATGATTTTTTACATATTAAAAAAATTTGAACTTTTTGCATAGTTCTCTATACTTATGGTTTATTAATAGGCATTAGTAGAGTCATATGGATTTACATCTATACTCATATAGTGATTGCTTAAAACAATGCCACCACTAATAATTTAGGGACTCGTGTAAAATTAAAGGGGCAAATTAGAGGACTACCGTTGAAAAGGACAGTGAACTTAGAGATCTTCTACATTTTATTCTATATTTAGACAAAAAAAATTTATTTTTGTGCCTTAATTCTTATGGGTTCATTGATAGAACATAATGGCAAGGACTCAAATAAAAATTATTGAAAGTCTGTTGTTATTAGTGATTGTACCAAAATTTAGAAATCCATATGTTATTGTCCTTTTTCAAAATATATTATAAGTGACTTAATTTTCATAACCAATATTTTACAAACGTACTTTCTATAACAATCATCGAAAAAAGTAAAATGGTTTCGTTATTAATTTATTAAATTTAAGAAAAATAAATTAGATTCATAAATTTTAGTTAAAATAATATTTTAATTTTATTAAATAAAAATATCTATTGTCACTCATATCAACTGATATTTTTATTTTAAATATTGTTTAATCTTATATTATAAAAACTAATTTTATCAAATCACAAAATTTATAATATAATGTTACCGAAAAATAAAAAAAAAACATATAAGTTCCTAACTGTTAGACTGATTAGTCTCCATGATTTTTATTGGTACAAGAATTGTCTGTGAACCTTCCTCGCGGTCAACGTGGAATGACTTAGTTAGTGAGGTGTGAGGGTGACAAGGTGGCTGTTGGACGATGATCTTTCCATCGGTGATTAACCGAAAGCACGGCTGTTCTGAGCAAGACTTCACCTTCTAAGTTTGCAAGATAGTAACACCTTCGGAGTGACGTCGGAAGGGGTTCCTGATGAAAAAACTCCGATGCCTAAGTCAAGAAAAAAGGAAGAAAGAAGGAAATGTGTTTCTGACAAACATAAAGAAGATTAGAAAAGAGAACGAAAATGGTAAAAAATGAGAGAAAATGCATAGAAGTTACCCAACGGAGATGTGAAAGAAAGAATGCAGGTGATGGATCTCCTAAGTCTCCAAATGTGCATAAATGTCAAAGAGTCCAATCCAATCTTTCGTTGAAGGAGCCCTGTTTATATAATGCCCCCTGACATTGACTAGGCATCGAAGAATGGGAATGATGTGATGTTGATCAGGGACAGTGTGCAGTCGAATTCATTAATGTTGCTGACATGATTGCAGGTGGCAGGCCTGACATCATCCCGTCACCTGAAAATGGTTAGAGGATAAGACGAATGCCTTTATGATAGACAGTTACCTCAATAGTAGATTTATTACCGCACTCATTCCTATTTTTGAATGGAGGGGGGGGGGGGGGCGGCACGTGTTCGCTTATACTTGGGTCAGGATTTGCTTGTAGACTGACTAGGGAGGGAATCATGGCCTGGAGCGATTTCCCTGAGAGGCTATTCTTGTTCCTAGAGTGATGATTGTCTGTAAGTTTTAACTTTCAGATGCCTGAGATATGTCGTTGATAGCTGCTAAAAGAAAACCTGAGAAGAAGTCTTTGTCTTCCTGGGGCCTGAGGCAGTAAAAATGTTGAGGCGATAAACTGCTTGTGGCGAAGGATACTTGAGACGATGAAATCATAGGCACAGGTTGCCTGAGGTAAGAATTACCTGGGACGATGGGATCCTGGGCAAAGGTTACCTGGGACGAAGAATACCTAGGACAATGGATCCTTGAGTCTAGCAATGACTAGGCCGGTGTATACCTGGAGTGAGGATTGCCTGAGATGACACCTAGTTGCCTACCACATGTCTTTCTGACGGTGTATCCATATGTTAGTCCTGCATTTTTTTTCAAACATCTAGTCCCCCAGTTTTTGGTGTGAGACTTGTAGAGCTCGCGCCAGAAAATCATTTCTAAGACAATCCGTCCCAGGGGAGAATTCTGGCTCATGTGATTCAATTTTGACTGGTGAGGTAGTCAACCACTGGGATGGTTGGTGTGATATGGAAGCTTCCTGGTCACTGGGATCCTTTCTCTTTCGTCTAATGGAACTATTAGCCTATTGATAACATGTCCTTCCTGGGTCTCTGTTCCGTCCTCATTAACTGCCCCCCATCAAAAGTCATGTCACACCTGTCAACAGCTATCTCTGAAGAGACGACTCCTCGAATCCTGAGAAGATTTTAAGTGTCGGGCTCAGAAGACATATATCGAATCACTGTTAGGGAGGAAATGATCGTTCCTCGAGCCGTGGGGCGGCATTTATGAATTGGGACACGTGGTGATTACCTGTCGTTTAGATCTCCGGTGGAGATCGCCCCTCTTCCACTATAAATACTCCCTCTTTTCACCTGTTATTTTCACACATCTGACTCTCCCTTTTTTTACTCTCTCTATAGCCTTCATTTTTTGGAGCTCTCTGATTTAATTTCTGCCCTTCTTTTTCCTTCACTTTTCTAGTTTTTCGTTTGTTTGTTGTACTTTTGCAAGTATTTTTAGAAGTCGCATAAAAAAATGGCTCACAAAGATGGTTCAAAAGATGCTGATCGTTGGAGAGAATCTTCTCATGCGACTACCCCTACCCAAGAAAGAGGGGAAGATAAGAGGAATATCACCAGACAAGCTCAGGCTAGGGGACTGAATGAAGTAAACTGGGTTTTTTCACCATTATCGAAGCGGATATACAAACCTACCGCCAGATTTATGAGATTCCTAGGAGTATACATCTTTGGGTTCCCAAGACTAAAGAAATTCTAAGTGCCTTGAGGCCGGGAGAGGTGGCTTTCAATGAGGAGCACCTATTGCTAGGGATCAGGTTTCTCCTCCAATAGTACTTCGCAAGGATGTTCGAGGCCTTCGGCATCCCCCCTATCAATTGACCCTAAACAGTTGGAGTGTCCTGGGGGGTCTATTCGTGCTAAAAACTGACGTCAAAGCTCTTGTCTCCACCCCGGATGAGGTGTTGTACTTTTATTTCCTTAAGAAAAATATCAGCCAGTACCTAGGATAGTATTATCTGTAAATTCGCCCAAGGTACCAGTCGAAGCTTAAAGGTAGTTCTTCCTACAACAAAGACTAGAAGGACCGCTGGTTTGTGATCAGCAAAAACTGGGTGGAATCCCCTCAGGGTACTATACCCACGTCCTTCCAAGAACCAAATATAACAAGTTATATTTTAAGAGTTTTTATTTATGAAATACTCTAACTGACCTATCTTTGCGCAGATATTGATCGAGAACAACCAAGAATCCCGATCGACATGGTCAGTAGAATAGAATCTCTGGCCCCAATAGATGTCAGGAATCTCCTAAGCCCTAACTCCCAGGTGAGGTTCGAGTTGGTGTCTAAGATCGCATCCAGGAGTGAGCTGACCAAGGCCAGGACACACTTGAATAAAAGTAAGATTCTTATAATTGCATCCCGACTTAGGCAAAGATCGCTCTCTTTTTCTGATCATTTTCCCATATCTTTGTGTCGTGGCTGGGATAGGGGGGACTACTGTCGACAAGAAGCAGAAGGTAGCCAACGTCTTGAAGAGACTACTTACAAAAGGGGGATCACAAGTTATTAGACCGACTGACCCAAAACAGAAAACCCCAACAATCAAGAGTAAAGGGCCTTCAAAGGGGGATCAAAAGAAACCCTTGAGAAAAGGGGAAAAAAGGAGGAGCGTCCCAAGACGAAAGGGATCTCCTTCAAAGAACCGCTTCGGGATGAACCGAAGAAGCACCCCCCCAAAGATGATTCCATCCAAGCAAAGAACAAGGGGATGAGGGCCTGCTTGAGGCGAGGAAGAGACTCAGAGTTAACATTCCTCCCCGGCCACTTGATTATCCATCGGGGAGGGTCCCGATCCGCGAGAAAGACATAACAGACACCCAAGGCTCGGGATAAAAAAATAATTGATCCCACAGGTCAAGACCAACAGAAGAAGCCTGACCCCAAGAATGCTTCAGGCAGCTTAGGTGTTGGGGGTCAAGAACAGACGCAGGAGGATTTTCCCTTCTTCGAGATTGAGGATCTTTCCAGGCCACCAGAGAAAATACTGAGGACCTGGACAGGGTCTTCTTAGAGGATATCCTTGAGGAGAAGAGGGAGAATTTTGGTTACCTCCTCCTCTTAGTCAATTCGGCTCGGGAGGTAATCTCTCCGAAGAGGTACAATGACATAGCCAGTGTGAGCCCGGAGAAAGCCCTCAACTGGCTCAGTGTGTTTTCTCATCGGGTGAGTTGTCCCTTTCCTTGGCCTTTATTCTCTTCATTTACTTAAAAAATATTTAACATTTCCTTTTTTGTTCCTTTCGGGCAGGGAGCATATATGCTGGGCCTCTTCATTGACGATTTTAAGAATGCTCTGGCCTTCAGGAAGAAAGCTTACGAGACGGTCAATAAATTAGAGAAGAATACTCAGGAGCTTATAGGTGTTACCCGAAAGAGCACTAAAAAGAGATGGAGGAACTGACTGTTCAGATCTCTGCCCTGGAAGGGGAAAAATCCCAACTACTTTGGGAGAAGTCCAAGCAGACTGAGGAGGAGAGGACCTGGCAAGAGAAGATATCAGCTGCTGAGGCCCGGGCCAAGTTTCTGGAGGATGACAATGCCAAATTTGCCCAGGCCAGGAGGTCTATCGTCGGCCAACTCGACAAATTGAGAGAACAGCATCATACACTATCAAATAATTACGATCTGGTCATGGAGGAGGTTGTCGAGCCTAAAGGTAGAATCAATTTCCTAACAGAGGGGCTCTGAAATGTGGAAGTTGATTCAAGAAGACACAGAAGTCCCTGGAAGAAAAGACAAAAGAACTGAAGGAGGTGTCAGCTCAGTTAGAAGCCCATTATGATGAAGGTGTGAACAAAGGAGTGGATCTAACTAGCTGGCTCTTCCTCCAAGAATACCCTAGCCTGGATCTCAGGTGGTTATTTGACCAGTTAGGGAAAGACGTTCTAGGGACTTCTGATACTCAAAGCGAGCTTCCTGAAACTACTGGCCAAGATTCTGAGCCAACAGGTGATGAAGAATAAGAAGTTCCTAGAAACGAAGAGCATCTTGTCAACTTAACTGAGGAGAAAACAACTGAGGCGAATGAAATAAGACCTCCCCAGGAAAATATCTCCTCCTCTCAGGCAGAGATCCCTGAACAAAACCCAAAGCCCCTGGCCAGAATAGACCTTCCTGTTCCAAAGGACCCAGATGGAGATGTCCCTAACGCACCCCAAGTTGAAGACCAGGTGGTGGAACTATCTGAGTAATAAGAAGGGGCTCCTCAATACTTATGAAACATTTTTCGTAATTTTTGTAGACACCCCTGTGTGATTTTTTGTATGTATACCAAACATATGTACATTTTCTTTAATTAATGAAAATACATATTTAATTCCTATACTTTGCAAGTCTTCTCTTCTCCAATCTATTTTATTCAAACTAACTCCCATATTCGACTTTGCCAAAAGAATCAACTTAATAAATTTACTTAATTAACCTTAAAATTCGAAAGGTTAGGAGTTCATCGGGACCAATCATCATCCTGCAGAAGTCTTTATGACATCTTTCCTTTGAAGTCTTTGAAAGTAGATCGAGGCAAATTCGATCAAGGTTCATCGTGCTCTTCTCAACCAGGCCAAGTTTTATTCCTTAAGGACACCTGATGAGGTTGAGCACTTATGGTACCTAGGATAAATCAAACACTTTGAATAGCTAAGTGTTAAAGAATTTTAGGGCATATAGTCAACCTTAACCTTTAATTCACCTGACCTGGCCAGGGTTTATCACTTCTTAACACGAATCAGGGTTTAGATGCAAAGGATGCCTGACCCGGGTATAAGGGCTTATGGCACCAAAAGCAGGTAGGATTTTTAAATTTTACTAAGTGTTAAGAGATTTTAGGGCTCATGACCAACCTTAACCTTAGATTTACCGGACCCGATCAAAGTTTACTACACCTTAACACGAATCAGGTTTTAGACATAAGGGATGCCTGATCCGGGTGTAAAGACTTATGGCACCTGGGGCTGGTAGGATTTTAACTAATGACTAAGTGTTAAGGGATTTTAGGGCATCCAGCCAATGTTAACCTTAGATTCTCCTGACCTGGTGAGGGTTTATCACGCCTTAACACGACTCAGGTCTTAGACGTAAAGGTTACCTGACCCGGGTATAAGGGCTTATGACACCTAGGATAGATAGGATTTTAAAATTCACTAAGTGTTAAGGGATTTTAGGGCTCATAGTCAACCTTAACCTTATATTTACCTGACTTGACTAGGGTTTATCACGCCTTAATATAAATCAGGTCTTAGACATAACGGATGCCTGACCCGGATATAAGGGCTTACGGCACCTGAAGCGGGTAGGATTTTAAAATTCACTAAGTGTTAAGGGATTTTAAGGCTCATAGCCAAACTTAACCTTAGATTTACCTGACCCGACCAAGGTTTACTGATCTCAATTAGATTATGTACCCAAGTATAGGTAGTCTTGTTATAGTATAGTCTGGTGAGTCCAAGTGTCGTAT
>JAVXUL010099452.1:0-20291 GCA_035590515.1 Trichilia minutiflora | reverse complement strand
GGCTTTCATATTCATCCTCGTCCAGTCTTCCGCATCGATATATTCTGGTTTCGCCTCATCCAGAATCATATCCAAATTTTGCTGATACAAGCTATCCATCATCTCACTTTGCCACAAGCCAAAATTATTTTTTCCATCAAATTTTTCTACATTTTTGTGTTTGTCACAGTCATGATTTTTGTCGATGATGATGCCATTTATACAACTAGCTCAATATACACAATCAAACCCAAGCTCCATACTATTATATTTAATAGCTAGTGAAACAACAGCCGCAACCTTCGGCTCTGATACCACTTGTCATGCGTAAATAAGGTCTGTTACTACTTGTTGGACACTCAAAATACTACTACTTGTTGTTAACACAGCGAAAATACGAAATTCCCTAACTAAGCAATCATATGAAAATCCCAAACAATAACAACAAGCAATCTACTAGCTAATTCAATATAATTTTAAAGTAAATAAATGGCACAAATAGACAAAATACAAAATATAACGAGATTCGATATAAATACCTACGTCCTCAAGCGTCGCAGAGAATTCATTATCTTCAATTTTACAACTTTACAACTTCTTTTGGACCATAATGTAATTACTTAAAAAATACAAATCAAAATAAAAGATATTTAAAACTAAAAGGCTTTATTGATAAAAATCCCAAGAGCGTTTTTTTTTCATAAAAGCTATACACAATTGAAGACTTTTATGGCTTACATTAAAGTGTCCTATAAATCAACATTTGGCTTTATTTTATAATAAAAAAATAAACCAATCAATTTTCAATCTACTGATGTAGGATAAAAAGCCATATTCTCACAGTTCATTCATTGGCATCAACGTGTAACCTCATTTCCTATCATTATCCTTTATTAAATGCTATGTTCACACCATGGTAAGCAACAGCTATTAATAGAGTTATCAAACGGGTCGGTGGTCCACGGACCGACCCGTTTAACCCATTATTTTGGTGGGTTGGGTTTAAAAAAAATTTAGTCCGTTTAATTCGCAGGCCAATTTGGCCCAATCCGTTTAGCCCGCGGGTTAAACAGGTTAACTTGTCTAACCCACGAGCCAACCCACTTAACCCGCAAAAAAAAATATTTTATATATTTAAAATATAATATATATTTTGTATTTTTTTATGAGAGTTAATACAAAAAAATTTATGTTTCTTCTTTTAATCCTAAAATTCATTTATACTTTATTTATACAAAAGACAAATATATTAATTTATTTTATAAATATAAGTTATATAACTTACGAATTATTATGGCTAATGACTAATAAATATATTATTTTAATTTTAATATCAACTTTATGTATTTAGGATTTATTTAATTTTATATATTTTATTTAATTAATATTATATGATATTTTTAAAACTTTTTCTTTAATTTATGGAAGCTAAATATAATAAAACTGTAAAAATTTATATAAATTAAAATTTTTATAATATTTTTATTTTTTAGACTATTAATTGATTATTAAAAATATTGAAATATCTAAAATAAATTTATTTTTATATTATATTTGATAGTAATTATTGAGAAAGATATGCGAGTGACACGTGGGATCTCATTAGGAAAGAACGTGGCACTTTGGTCCCAAGCATTTCAGTCTCCCCGATGGCCTCAAGACCTAGGGAATCACCCGCTCGGGTGGACCCGATCTCAGGCCCCAAGGAGTCATCCTCCTAGTGCACTCGACCTCAGGCCCTAGGGAGTTAGCCTCTTAGGGAATCCTGCCTCATGTCCCAAGGAGTCAGCCTCTCAGAAAATCCTGCCTCAGGTACTGGGGAGTCAGCCTCTTGGGGGAAACTCGTCTCTCGCCCCATGGAGTCATCCCCTCAGGCAAATCCGTTTTAGGTCCTAAGAAGTCGACTTCTCAGAGATGCACCGTAGCTCTCAGGTACCAGTAGCAGAAGACTTCAGGAGGTCCGTGTCGCCTCAAGATGAGCCCACTCATGTCCCAAGAAAGTTCAGGATCAGCCTCCCAACTATCGGTCCCTCTCAAGGATAGTACCTCCTCTTTATCGACATGTATGCGGCCCCCAACCAGAGAATTACCCCAATCGCATGCCCACGCTATCAAAAATGGGAATGACTACTGACATAGCAGGCCTTATGATGGGAGCAGATGCCCTGTCCTAGGAGCTGCTTGTCCCATCCATCAACCATCTTTAGACAATGTGACAGTAGCAGACCTAGAGTTGATAGGAATGTCAGCTACAACATTAATAAAAGGCGGCCACACATCGTCCAAAGGCACTAAAGTCTCATCATTCCCATTCTTTGATACCTAGTCACATCACCAGGGTATTATATAAGGGAGAGTTCTCCATCAAAGAAAGGATTCGAGATCTGGAGATTTCAGCTCTCTATGCAGTCCTCTTGCCACTCCTATCCCGTTTTCCCACTCCATATTTGGTAAAGAGTCTCTTTTTCTTGCATTCTATTCCTGTTTGCTTACCGAAATTCATCATAAATTTTCTCACCATATTTGAATTAGGCATTGGAGTTTCCTAGTCAAAAATTCCACCTGGCATGACTCCTAGTGTATTATCGTCTTACAGGGACTTTGAGGTGAAGATCTGTAAGGGAGGATTCGGCTAACAACTCTTTCCAATGAGGATTCAATGACATGACAATCATATTCAAATTCACACCTCAATAGCTAGCATTGTCTGTGAAAAACTGACAAAAAGCCTTCGAAGTATCGTTTAGTGAGGAAATAGAAAAGGTTATTTCGAAGCCTTGATGAAGTCGGATGACAGGACGAGTGCAAGAAAATAAAGGCTCCAGCAAAAGTGCTGCCCAAGGAGGAAGGAGAGCTCCGTTCACGCAAAAAAGACCTCGGCCTGAGAGTGAACATACAGATAGGCTCTTAGCCAGCAGAGTCAAAGCATTGGAAAGAGAACTTCTGAAGATCAGACGATACCTAGCCAAAGAACCAGTCACCCCAGGACATGAAAGAGCCAAGGAACCATCCACTCCAGGAGAGGCAAGAATGCCATTCCCTCTTAGAGGGTAGGAAAATCGAACCTTCCGAGGTGGTCATATGAAAAAGAATCAGAGCGCTAGAGAAACGCATGACTACATATGCACCCTCAGGTTGACAGCCTTACAAAAGGGAAAAGCCAAAGCAATAGAAGTGTTAGTGGATGAACCCAAAGCGCCTCAGGAGGTCGACACTCCCTTCAAGATTTACGTAGGATAGGAGTAGAGAAGAAATAGTGTCAGAGGATATCACCGAGACACAAGTAAATGGGAAGTGGAGCACAACTTGGCCCCCACTGACATGAGATTTTACCTCAATAAGAAATATACCCAAGAAAGGAAAGTCACAACAACCACCGATAGAAAGGAGATAGAAGACTGCATAAGGAAGGTGTTACAAGAAATGGGAGCGCAGCGCATTCTTGCTCAAGGGGAGGGCCCAGGAACTGAGGAAGTCCTTGCTTCCGCCTTCACATTTCTCCTCTCGAAGAAGATATAGGCATTACGCCTTTTCAAAAAATTCAAAATGCCTCAGCTAACTACTTACTCTAGGAAGATTAATTCCTTCTTGCACATAAACACATTCAAAGAGATGATGCTGATGCAGGGCTTATCGAAATTACAAATGTACCGACCCTTTTACCTGACTTTAGAAGGGCTAACCAGGCGTTGGTATAAGAGACTGCCACTAGTCAGCATCTACAACTTCGATTAACTGACAACCATCTTGAAAAATGAGTTTAAGGTAAAGGAGACCACCAGTCGAAACCTGAGCACTCCTGAAGAAGCTCAGGTGTCCCCAGATAGGAGAAGGCCCCTGCAGAGCGATCAACAAAAAGGAAAGAGAAGCCGACTGTGAAACTCTAGGTATAATAACAGGAACGCAGAAAAAATTAACAGATAGCAAGAAGATTATTTTTCTCAAGTCGCGTTAGGACAAAAGACCCCAAGACCCCCTCCAGTAAAGAATTTCCCGGGAAAAGTGAATGAATAATTACCCAAGAGTTCATGCCCTAAAAGCTCCTCTGTTAGAAACTTGTGGGCATGCCACAAATGGGGGACTTTCATCACCACATCCCTAAAATGTGAAAGGCGAAAAGGCCCAAGAAAAGATAAGGGTCAATCCTGCACAAAGGGGCGACCATGCCATATGAGAATCTGTGAGATCAAATCCAGGTACCAGTCGATAATTATCCCACTAACTGTGTTGAGGATCTTCCACATGCTTTCCCGGGAGCCAGTCAGCATCTTGAAAATGAAGATTATCAAAAACCAGACCATAATAAGGTTATCTAAGAGGGATTCTCGGGTAACCTCTAAAGATTCCCTGAATACTAACTGGGAAGGCCCTCACTAAACGGTTCGAACAGTCAAACCTGGAACACATAAGCTAAGTAAAAATCTATGGCCATATCCTGATCGAGACGTGAGAACTAAGGTTGTAGAAAAAGTATGACCCCTGAGAGAGTCTCTTCTCATATTGGCACACTTGTAACATTTATGTATATTTTCTCTTGTGTAAATAAAACAGAATGTTTGAATCCTTCTTCATCTCTTGAAGTCTTTATCACCTTAATAATCTCCTCTAGTGTTAAGGCTAGCCACGGGTCCTAAAATCCCTTGACACTAGTAGAATAAAAAATCTTGCCCAACCCCAATTCTATAAATCCTTAGTCCAAGTCAGGCATCCTGAGAGTTTAAGACCTGATTTGTGATTAAGGTATGGTAATTCTAGGTGATGTTAGGTCCTTTCAAAGATAAAAAATTCTGCCCAACCTAAGTTCTATAAATCTTTAGTCTAAGTCAGGTATCCTGAGAGTCTAAGACCTAATTTGTGATTAAGGTATGGTAATTTTGGGTGGTATTAGGTTCTTTCAGAGATAAAAAATTCTATCCAACCCAGGTTCTTTAAATCCTTAGCCAAGTCAGGCATCTTGAGAGTCTAAAACCTGATTTGTGATTAAGGTATGGTAATTTTGGGTGGTGTCAGGTCCTTTCAGAGATAATAAATCC
The DNA here is from genome assembly GCA_035590515.1 of Trichilia minutiflora. NCBI lineage: Eukaryota > Viridiplantae > Streptophyta > Magnoliopsida > Sapindales > Meliaceae > Trichilia > Trichilia minutiflora. The sequence goes on along the minus strand of JAVXUL010099452.1, from coordinate 15,279 downwards.
TACCCAACTCAGATTCTATAAATCCTTAGTCCAAATCAGGCATCTTGAGAGTCTATTACTTGATTTGTGATTAAAGTATGGTAATTCCGAGTGGTGTCAGGTTCTTTCAGAGATAAAAAAACCTTGCTCATCCCAGGTTTGCATAAATCCTTAGTCCAAGTTAGGCATCTTGAGAGTATAAGACCTGATTTATGACTAAGGTGCGATAATCTCTGGTAGTGTCAGGTCCTTTCAAAATTAAAAATCCTGTCCATCTTAGGTTCGCATAAATCCTTAATCCAAATCAGGCATCCCGAGAGTATAAGACCTGGTTTGTGACTAAGGCGCGATAATCCCTGACAGTGTTAGGTTCCTTCAGAGTTAAAAAATCCTGCCTAGCCTAGGTTCATATAAATCCTTAGTCCAAGTTAGGCATTCTAAGAGTATAAGACCTAGTTTGTGATTAAGGCGCTGTAATCCTTGGTAATGTTAGGTCCTGTCCATCTCGGATTTGCATAAATCTTTAATCCAAGTCAAGCATCTTGAGAGTTTAAGATTTGATTTGTGATTAAGATGCAGTAATCCCTGGTAGTGCCAGGTCATCTTCTTATATCCAGAATGGATTTAAGCCCCTTAAGACCCCTGACCCTAGTTGAGAGTGCTTCTAAGGCCTCAGACGGAGTTAAGCTTCAAAGTTCACAAAGTAAAGACAACTTAAGACCTCTGACCCGAGTTGAGAATGCTCCTTAGGTCTCGGGTGAAGTCAAGCTCCAAGGTTCCCCCAACGATGCTGCTGAACCCAACATGCCTATTGCCTTTCTCGAAGCACGATCAGTAATTGTTTGCTTAGCAGATTTGTACTTAAGTTATGATTGAAGCTTCTTTAGAAATAGTTAAATAAATAAGAAAGCTACCCGAGAGACACACAAAAGTAAACAAAATTCCTTTCTTTTCATGAAAAATTGGGATAATATATGTATAAGTTGTACATACAAAAGAATACAAAAAATATTCTAAGTCCTAAAGTATTTGGTGGGAGGCCTTTGTCATCCTCAGTCTAATATCTCCACCAGTACATCCTCTACTTGGGGGGCAGAAAAGACTTTTTTGTCACGCATCCTAGGGGCAGGAGGATTTTCTTCCCTCTTTTCGACTGAAGGGGATTCTTCATTTTGAGCAGCTCGGGAAGAAGGAGCATTTTCCTGGTTCACTGGTGGGTTCTGAGAGGTCGATGGTACGATACCCCCTGTGGCTGCCTCGAAAAGATCTTCTACTGTGTCAATGAAATGAACTTCATCTTTTAGTCTTTTGTCATCAGCAACCATATCGCCCACCTGGGTCGCCGAAGGATCATCTTAAGAACGACTCTCAGAAGTTCTTGGGACATCCAGTGCAGGTCTAACTTCGGGTACTCTTGAAGGAAGAGTCAGCTTGTCAAGTCCATGCCTTCATCAACTCCTTCATCATACCGATCGACGAGTTGAGCAGGCACCTCCTCCAGCCTCTTCTTTTGCTCTTCAGAGGAATGTTACATATTTTTATGCGCCTCTCCCAGTACTCGGAGCTCCTCTGTCAGAAAATTCATCCTATCCTCTGACTTCACTAGTTCTGACAAGACTATTGAGTACTCCTCCTTTCGACGATTCTCTTCCTCCTTTTATGGCCCAGTACTGATCATTCAACTCGTTAAACTGACCGGTGATCCTTTGCCTTGCCCACTCAGCAAGTTCACTCTTGGCCTTCAAGGCCTCAGACTGGGTCTTAGCGGCTAACAGCTTCCCCTGCAGGTCTTCCTTCTCCTTGAGCCACTGAGCTCTTTCTTTCTCCAAGGCCGTAACCTTTGAAGTCAGCTCCTCTCTCTCCTTAACGGCTTGTTCTTGTATGGCCACTATCATATCCTAAGCCCAACTTCTTCACAATTTCGAATGCCTGCTTCCTGATAGCAAGGGTATTCCTGAAGTTATCGATGAAAAGGTTCAGCATGTAGGCCTTTTGAATTAAAAAAAGACATAAAGATGGTCAGTATCTCTTAAAGAAAGAAAAGCTGTAAAAATTCAAAGAAGAAAAAGACTTACCCGATGAGAGAAGATGCTCAGCCAGTTGAAAGCCTCCTCCGAAGGGACGCCTGCCATATCCACACCCCTCTTCGATGAGATTACCTCCTGGGCAGAATTCGTCAGGAAGAGGAGGTACCCAAAATTCTCCCTTTTACTTTCAAGGAGATCCTCCACAAAAACCCCGTATAGATCCCCGACGTTTTCCTTGTCGATCGAGAAAAGATCCTCAATTACGAATAGGGGTGGCTCTTCTCGCCCTAGTCCAGCCCCTGAGCCTAAAGGTTTGTCGCCTGAAAACCCTTTTGGGTTGACTTGCTGCTCTTTGCCCTGCCCCAAGACCCCTTGCGTGTTTTCTCCGCAAACTTGGGGAACTATCCTGCCCGTTACACGATCCAGGACCCTCTTTGGTTGACCATCAGTTGGGCGAGGCGGGAGGTCTACCTTCTGCTTCTTCTGTGCCTCAGCCTGGCCCTCATCTGTGGGCCTTTTCCCCTTATCCTTAATTAGGGCTGGGTCAACCTTCTGTGGACGCTTCTTTGGCTCCTCCCTTGTCTCCTTGAAGGAGATGTCCTTCTCTTTGGGGCGGGCGATTTTCTTCCCTCTCTCCTTTCGGGAGTCTTTTTAGGGTCTCCCTTCACAGGCCCCTTTTCTTTATGACCCAGGGCCTTCGTCTTGGGGTCAGTGGCCTTGGGTGTCTTAAAGGCTCCTTTGGAGAGCATACTCCTCAGGACATCGCTGGACCTGCTCCTATCGGCCAAGGTTTTTTCGGTCCCCACCTTTACAACAAAGAAGATATAGTTAACCTTCAAGACGAAAGTGAAAGAACCAGTCAGAGGGAGTGGTTTAGGAGCCTCTTACCCTTACTCATCTGAGCTCTCAGTTTAGAGAGCTTGATTCTAGACACCGCTTTGGATGTCAACCTTGAAGCGATCATACTGTTCACATTCAGTAGCTGTTTGACATTCATGATGGGAAGCTCCAAGAGCTTGTTTCCCATATCCACCGAGATGTTCGTCTGGTCCTTCTCAGTGACTGTAATAGAAGACCTGTCAGTGTTAGTATAACTCCCTTCTTTGGTAAAATAGCAAAGGTATTTATCATATGCTTATTAAGCTCTTAAAATAAGAGAGGAAGGGACCAGGGAGAAGGCTCCATGCAGTCTCCGCTGATGATAAACCAACGGTTTTTCTAGTCCTTATTGCAGGAAAGAGTGCCCTTCACTCTGGACTAGAACCCTCCATGAACTTGGAGGAAGTACCAATCAGAGTACTGGTTGGTATTCTTCCTGAGGGAGTACAAATACAACACCTTGTCAGGAGTCAGGGCAGGACTCTCTTTGAAGAAGCTCAGCACGAACAATCTGCTTAGGATCCTTCAGTTGTTCAGGGTAAGCTGGTAGGACGGGATCCTGAAGGCTTCAAAGAGCCTGAAAAAATAATTTTAAAGGGAAAGGCGGGCCCCTAGTAGCAGGTGCTCCTCATTGAACATCATTTCCCATGGCACCAGGTTACTTAAGATCTCACTTTCATGCGGTACCTTCAGTGGCACGCTGTTAGGAATACCAAAAGCCTATCAGAAGGCCAGCAGGTCTGCCTCATTGACTGTTGAGATGAACGAATCTACCTCGTTGGACTCCCTGGCTCAAGCCTACTCTGAAGCACTCCTTCTGTCTTCATTGGACTCCTGGGTCTTGATGGGATCCTCAACCTCCTCCCAATCGCTAGTGGTAGCATCAGAGGGTTTGCTCTTCTCCGTTATTTTCCTAACCACAGAAAAACCCAAGGATGCGTAAAAGTCTGAAAATTTTCAGAAACTACAAAGTATCCAGAACCTTTTACCTTTTTTAGCATAGATGGTGGATATATCAGCATCGCACAAAGAAAAAGCTCAAGCATAAGCACCTACAAGCACACAAAGAAGCATAAGTAGGAAGCGAGCTAAAGAGCGATGAGAAGCAAAAGAAAGAAGGAAGTGAGAGAGCACCATAGTTAGAGTTTTCATAGGAGATAGAAAGGTGAAAATGATAGCTGAAAAAAGGGGAATATTTATAGCAAAAAAGGTCAAATCTCTACCATCGATCTGAAAGGACAGGGGACGACCACGTGTCCAAGCCCCTTCAATGTCTTCACATCTTGAGAAATATTGAGTACCCGCCATTAGGATTCTGACTCATGGTCCATTCACAGCCAAACATTCAAAACCTTTTTGAAATACAAAATGTCGTAAGCTCAGGGACAGCTGTGTGACACAACCCCTGATGTACAGCATTTAATGAAGGCGAATTAAAGGCCTCGAGATAAGAAGCGTCATCAGGCACCTAACGGGTTTGTTAGGTAGGGTTTTCAATAACACCCCCCCCACCCCCCCAGAAGCCAAACTAGTCTAGACAGGAATTCCTACTGTGCGCTTTGTAAGTCTTACATCAGAAACTAGAGGACTATCTATTAGGAAAGATATGCGAGTGACATGTGGGATCTCATCAGGAAAGAACGTGGTACTTTGACTCCAAGCATTTTAGCCTCTTTGACGACCTCAGTGCACCCGGCCTCAGGCTTTAAGGAGTTAGCCCCTCAGGGAATCCTACCTCATGTCTTAGGGAGTTAGCCTCTCAGGAAATCCTGCCTCATGTCCCAGGGAGTCAACCTCTTAGGAAATTCTGCCTCAGGTACTAGGAGCAGTCTCTCGAGGGAATCCCATCTCCCGCCCCATGGAGTCATCCCCTCAGGCAAATCCGCCTCTGGTCTCAGGAAGTTGACTTCTCAGAGACGTGCTGTAGCTCTCAGGTACCAGTAGCAGAAGACTTCAGGAGGTCCGTGTCGCCTCAGGATGAGCCACCCATACCCCAGGAAAGTGCAGGATCAGCCTCCCAATTATTAGTCCCTCTTAGGGATAGTACTTCCTCTTCACTGATATGTATGTGATCCCCAACCAAAGAATTCCACCCAATCGCATGCCCACGCTATCAAAAATAAGAATGACTACTGACATAGCAGACCCTATAACGAGAGTAGATGCCCTGTTGCTTGTTCCATCTATCATCCATTTTCAGACAATATGACAGTAGTAGACTTAGAGTTGGCAGGAATGTCAGCTACAGTATTAATGAAAGGCGATCACACATCGCCCAAAGGCACTAAAGTCTCATCATTCCTATTCTTCGATGTCTAGTCACATCACCAAGGCACTATATAAAGAGGAGTTATCCATTAAAGAAAGGATTCCAGATCTGAAGATTTCAACTCTTTGCGCAGTCCTCTTACCACTCCTCTCTCGTTTTCCTATTCCACATTTGGTAAAGAGTCTCTTTTACTTGCATTCCATTCCGATTTGCTTACCGAAATTCACCATATTTGACTTTGGCATCAAAGTTTGTTCATCGAAAACCCCACCCGACGTGACTCCTAGTGTGTTATCGTCTTGTAGAAACTTTGAGGTGAAGATCTATAAGGGAGGATCCGACCAACAACTCCCTCCGACGAGGTCCGATGATATGACAGTCATATTCAAATTCACACCTCAACAGTAATTAATATATTTTAATTATTTTTTATTTTATGTATATATTTTTTAATTTAAAATTTTTTAAACTGGTCAACTGACTGACCCGTTTAGGCTCATTTATCCACGAATCGGGTTAGGGTTGATAAAATATCAACCCACATAATAAACAGGCTAGCCCGGTCCGTCCTGTTGAAAGCTAGCTTGTGATGGGTCGAGCCGAGTCAAGTCGGATTGGGTTAGCCCGTTTGACAGCTCTAATAATGGGCAAAAGATAGATCTCATAGAGAGAATGCAGAGAATCCAGTATGCTGTAGAAGTGTTAGTATACTTGGTTTCCCAACAATATCAACAACAAGCTCTAATTCTTCCTATTCAGCCTCACCTAGAAATTTAATAACCTGTTCAGGTTCTGATTGAGGGAGGAAAAGCTTTAGTGGTGACTTTACAAGATTTTTGAAAGATGCACCCGTCGACTTTTATAGGTGTTGAAGCTAATCCAGATCCAAGTGGATTTGTAGACTAGTTTCACTGGATATACATCGCTTTAGGATGCTCATCAACTAGAGCTGTGGAATTGGTGAGTTTTCAGTTGAGAGATATGACTTATACTTGGTATGTGTCCTTCACGTAAAGAAGAAGTGTTACAGAGCCCTCCTTAGAGTGGTCGGAGTTCAGTAAAGCATTCTTCGTCTGTTTTATGTCGGAGGGTATTAGAGATGCCAAGACAAAAAAATTTAAGCACTTGGTTCAAATAAAGAATATGATAGTAATAGAGTATAATTTACAATTTACTCGTTTATCTCATTTTGCTTCCCATCTAGTGAGTATAGAGCAGATGAGAGTCAAGAGATTTGTGGATGAGTTGTAGGATTATTTATTTAGATCAGTATAAGTCATAGAGACTATCACATATACTTAAGCTTTAAATTCGGCACTCCAATTTGAGTTGAGAGCTAGTGAGCGGCAAGTTGAAAATAAAACTCAGAAGAAGACGAGAACAGAAAGTTATGAAAAACAATAATAAAGTGGCCAGATGGGTATGCGTAGTGAGCCTAATCTTAGGTATTTAGGGATTCAAGTAAAAGAGAAGGTTAAAGTTTTCATCAATAAGCTACATCATCTGTCTTAATAGCCACACCCAATATCCTTACCTATTTGAGATGTGGACGCCTTCATTTTGGATTATGTAAAAAAGAGACAGGTGTTTGTTTTAAATATGATCAGATGGATTATATGGTTAAAGATTGTCCTATCCCACCTATTTAATCATCCCATCCTCAGTAGGCAGTAGTATCTTAGTCAGAAACTTCTTTAAAAAAAGGGTTATAGGAGTGGAGGTCAACCATCCAATGAGAGAGGATAGTAATCAATTGAAAGAGGCCAATCATCTACCTATAGAGGCCAGACGAGGGCGTTTTCATTGACTCCTCAGGATGCTCAGGCATTAAATATAGTTATGACAGGTATTTTTTTTATTGAAGCTTATGATGCAAAAGTTCTATTTGACCTAGGGGCAACTCATTCTTTTATTTTTTCATACTTTGCTTACCGTCTGGGTATAGAGATCGAAACCCTATATATACCTGAAACCCTATATATACCTATACCTATGTCTACTCTGATAAAAAGTGCGATAATGACTTTTAAATTTATAGAATCTTATACTATTTTGATTGGAAAGTATATATCTCCTGTTAAACTGATTCTATTGAATATTTTAGATTTGAATGTGATTTTGAATATGGATTGGTTATCCAGATATCACGCGACTGTAGATTACAAAAAGAAGACCATTAGTTTTTCTGTTCTAAATAATCTAGTTTTTGAAATCCAAGGTGATCAGAGTGAAGTTCCTAACAACTTGATCTCAGCTATCGATGCAAGAAGACAACTTAATAAGGGTTATCCTGGATATTTAGCCTATGTACAAGACATTGATAGTAGTAAATCAGACCCAATGTATGTTCCTATAGTCAAAAAGGTCCTACATATTTTTTCTAATAAATTACTTAGGTTCCTTCTAAAAAAGAGATTGAGTTCAATAATGATCTTCTCCCTTAAACTCAGTCTATCTCGATTTTTTCGTATCAAATGGTACCATTCGAATTGAAAGAATTGAAGGTGCAACTTTAAGATTTGTTGGATAAGGGGTTTATACGTCCGAGTAAGTTTTCAAGAAGAAAGACGAATCTTTGAGGCTATATATCGATTACAGACAACTAAATAAAGCTATCATTAAAAATAAGTATCTATTATCGAGAATAGATGATTTATTTGATCATTTGAAAGGAGCTCGATGCTTTTCAAAGATCGAATTATGATTTGGGTACCATCAACTCAAAATTAAGGGAGAAGATATTTCAAAGACTACCTTTTGCATCAGATACTGGTATTATAAGTTCTTAGTAATGTTCTTTGGGCTTACTAATGCTCTAACTGCTTTTATAGACTTAATGAATCGTGTTTTCAAGCCTTTCCTGGACTAGTTTATCATAGTCTTTATTGATGATATTTTGGTGTATTCTCTTAACCACCAAGAACACAAAAGGCATCTTCACACTATTCCTCAGATTCTCAGAGAGCGCAAGTTGTATACTAAGTTTTTTAAGTGTGAATTTTGGTTAACAAAGGTGGCTTTCTTGGGACACATCATAACGAAGAATAAAATTAGTGTTGATTCTAAAAAGATTGATTATGTACAAAGATGATCTCAATCTACTAGTGTAACGGAGATCAAAGATTTTTTAGGCTCGATAGGCTATTATCAAAGATTCGTAGAAAATTTCTCTCAAATAGCAACACCGTTGACTAAACTTAATCAGAAAGGTGTGAAGTTTATATGATTAGAAGCTTGTGAAGAAGCTTTTCATAAGCCTAAGAATTATTTGACTTCGACACCTATCTTTACATTACCTTCTGATGACGATGGCTATTCCATGTACTATGATGCCTCTAAAGTGATTATTAGATGTGTATTAATGCAACATGGTTGAGTTATAGCATATACATCCAAACAATTGAAAGGTTACGAGCAGAATTATCCTACACATGATTTGGAGTTGACGACAGTTGTATTTATACTAAATATATGAAGACATTATCTTTATGAGAAAACTTTTGAAATATACATAGATTATAAATGCCTCAAGTACATCGTCGATTAGAGATACATGAATTTAAAGCAAAGACTATGGTTAAAATTGATCAAGGATTATAACTGCACGATTCATTATCATATGAGAAAAGCTAACGTGGTAACTGATGCTTTAAGCAGAAAATTTATGGATAGCTTCTCCCATATCTCAGGTGATATAAGGATTTTAGCCAAGGAGTTGCAGATATGTATGCCTAATAGGGTTAAATTTTGAGTTTCAAAATCTAGAGGACTGATTGCTCAGGTGCAGGTAAAATTTGTCTTAGTAAAGGAGATTAAAGAGGCTCAGCAGATGGCTTTGTATATAAGAGAGAAGAAAGGTTGCATTGAGCAAAGAAAAAGAGGTGAATTCCAAATAAATAATCAGGGTATCTTGAGATACTAAGATAGAATGATTGTGCCACCCATACCAGAACTTAAGGACAGAATTCTAGAGATAGCCCATACTTTCTCTTACATCATACATCCTAAAGAAACGAAGATGTATCATGACTTAGGAGAAACTTATTAGTGGGAAGGCATGAAGAAGTATATTTTTGAATATGTAGCCAAGTGTTTGACTTATCAATAGGTGAAGGCAGAGCATCAAAAATTGACTGGCACACTTCAGAATCTGGATATACCTGAATAAAAATTGGATAAAGTGACTATGGATTTCATTGTAAGCCTCCCTCGTACATCTAAAGGTTATAATTCCATATAGGTTATCGTAGATAGATTGATGAAGTCAGTCCATTTTCTTCAATTTATGACCATCTAACTGCTTTTCAATATGCCCAAATTTATCTAGATCACATTATTTCTCTGCATAGGATACCTATTTCTATCATTTCTAATTAGGGTTTCCAGTTTACATTAAAATTTTGACAGTCTTTTTAAAAGGCTTTAGGCACCTAATTCTATTTTAATATTGCATTCCATCCTCAGATAGATGGGCAATTAAGGAGGACAATTCAAACTTTAGAGGATATGCTTCAGACGTGCGTGATTGATTTTGAGGGAAGTTAGGATCAGGACTTACCATTAATTGAATTTACTTATAATAATAGCTACCACTTGAGTATACAGATGGCACTGTTTGAAGCTATGTATGGTTGAAAATATAGATCTTCGATTGGATGGTTTGAGTTAGGAGAATATAAGTTATTAGGGCTAGGCCTAATACAGGATGATATAAAGAAAGTCAAGGTGTATGAAAAAGAATTTTGATAGCTCAAAGTAGGCAGAAATCATATGTTGATCATCGATGGCAATATCTTGAATTCAAAGAAAGAGATTATGTATTTTTGAAGATTTTTTTTATTTAAGAGAGTTATACAGCTTGGTAAGAAGGGTAAGCTGAACCCGAGATATATTGGACCCTTTTAGATTTTTATACAAGTTGAGAACAGCATATGAGTTAGCTCTTTCAACTAGTATGGAAAAGATATATCCAATTTTTCATTGATCTATGCTAAGAAAATATCTCTATGATGAGTCGTATGTCCTTAAGCCCCAGACAGTAGAGTTAAATCAAAACTTATTATATCAAGAGTAACTCATGGCTATAATAGATAAAGAGATGAGAAAACTCCGATCAAGATGGATACCTTTAGTAAAAGTTGTTTGGTAACATCATAAAAGCAGTGAGGCGACTTAGGAGTCAGAAGATATTATGAGGAAGAAATTTTATCACCTATTTAAAGATGAAGGTAAACATTTCTAAATTCTAACTAGAAATTTAAATTCGAGGGTGAATTTTTATTAAGAGGGGAGAATGTAATGCCCCCAAAACAATTAGACTATAGGTAGTTAATCATGTTACGCACGATTAAGGATAATTTAGTCATGTTACGCACAAAGGGAAAATTTTGTTATTTTATAAATTTCATATCTAGGAGTTGAAATTGAGTTACTAACTCCGTATCAATGATTATAAAATGAATGAATATAATATCCTGTAATTTTGTTGAGGTGAACTAAATCGCTTGAGCGAGGTGAATAATATCATTAACAGTAATAACCTTTAAAATATGACGTCTATACTTTATTTTCTTCATACTTTGATTAACTAATATTAGTGTAGTTCAAGCGTGCTATAGTCATACAAAAATTGGTTTAGAAGATACTAAAATAGACTGGGAAAGTTATAAATCAAGTGTATAATTTTGAGCCTAGAGTATACTTCGATATTTTTATTATAACTTGATTTAAGAAACTCGGATTGAGGTAATTTTTAATGCGTTAGAAATTTTACACATAGAACTACTTTCATATGTTGAACACTTTCTCTAATTATGAATAAAAATTTGTGAAAATGGACTAAAACCATAAAAAGACCGTTATTATAGCCAACCCACTTAAAGAAGTATATAAACATCCTTATTTCTTCATCTTCTTCACTCTTCTTATTGCTCTAACCCTAGGCTACAAATTTGATCTTTAAAATCCTTCTCAATCAAGATTAATCAGTAAATAATCTTGTAAGATTCAAGCTTTAAAAAGCTTAAGGTATGCTTTCCTTTTTATTTTCTCCATTGATTGTTGATTTTGATGAAATTCTAGAAATGAGTTTTTCTTGATTTTTTGATTTGATCTTGATTAAGCTCTAATGATGAGTTATATGACTGGTATATGATATGTTATGAAGTTTATGGGATGGTTGGAGTGTTAAAAACTCTTAGAATTATTAAGTCATATGAAAATTGAGAATCAAGAGCTCAATGAACAATATTCATGTTCTGTGCATATCTTAACATATTCAAAAATAGGCTTGAGAAATTTTAGAGAAACTAAAGACTCTAAAAAATAACATATTCAAAAATAAACTTGAGATATCCTGATACAAATTCCCAAAAATTTTTTGAATTGGGTTGTTTTGCAGGGGCATGTAATCAGGACGGTAGGTATAAAATGTATTATAACTTTAGCTAGAGATCTCCAATGTATAAACTATAAAATTTTGAAAGACTAGACTTATCAAAGACCAACATATCAAAAATTCAGCTCCCTAGCTTACCAGAATAGCTTCCATGAAATTTTAAAAAATAATTTACCTATCAACCCATTATGATTTAGAAAGGTTTCACGTATTGTATCTATAACTTGAGTTAGACAATTTCAAATCAGAAATTTATAAAGTTTGTAGATTGATTTATCACTTTAGCTTTTTAATAGGTTATTCTAAGCAATCATTTTTAACATTCATATATGTTATTTTGCATTCTAGATTCGTAAAGAGAGTCGTCACTACCACTAGTATCTTATACGAGTAAATCCAAGAGCTGGTTCTCCAATTGTGAGTGGATATTTGTATATTTTAATATTGTGATCTTTTTATTTAAAATATTTAGTAGCAAATGATTACTATATGATAAAAAGATAAACTATTTTATAGATTATGTTTATGATAAATGCTAAATTTTTTTGTATTTTATAAATGGTTCTGTGGAGGAGATGATGTGTATTTGGATTAAGGCCAAGAGAAGGCCAATTTTGGTTTGGTTGTGAATATTTTATAATGATTTTTATTACTTGGATTTATGACTTAAATGTCATTTAGAAATAAGTGATTATTTATGTGTTTATATATACTCGAATTTTATTTCGATTAGTTGTTATGAAATTATATAATAAATGTCTAGTTAATGATTTGTTAGCTATTAATATGATTGACGTTATATATCATTCAAGATTTGTGACATTATGAATTGAATATTTTAATACTTATCTCTATTTTTTAAATGTCTGATATAATGTTTTGATTTGTATTTTATTTTTCTTTATTCCTATCCAAGAGTTATTAGGGGGAGTTTACATACTTCAAAAGCACGTTTTGATATGTATTTTGTATAAGTACCGATACATGTGAGAAATAGAGAGTGAAGAAAGTTCTGAATTCGGTAACCTAATATCTGTATACATCTCTATATGTTTCTCTGATAAACCCGATACCTTGAGATTTACTTTTAATATTATAAAAGTATAATGTCTTGTTATTTGTGTTTATACTTGAAAATGGATTTGCTTATAGATATATTTTATACCTGGAATCTATTTTACTTATAGTATATTGTTTTATCACTACTTTCAGTATTCATTCATTGAGTTTTTTTTCTAAAAATCTTATTCCACTACAGCTTCTAGTTTTATAGAACTTAGTCTAGGTGATTATTTGATACTTTCGTAAAGAGTATTGGAAATCTAAATCTTCATATAGTCACTTAGGTGTTATTATTTTATACGAGTCCATATATTTTGTATTTCGGGCCTAACATCCAGGTGATGTATATTCACTGTATGTTTAGCTTTTGTTCACTTTGTATAATTTTTTACAATTATACATATATTATTTTGTATATAAATATATTGGTATTGATGGGCATAGAACCTTTATTCTCTGATTATGAGTTTTATTTATTACCTATATTATCTATATTAAAGGTTATCCATCAAATCTATCTAAAATTTATCGGGATAATATATCTTTACTTTCATACCATTATGATCTCGATTATTGGAGTGTAATATTAGAATTTCTATGCAAATGCCAAAGAAAGAATATTATCATTATTCTCAATTAAGTCGCTCTTTACTTTAAAATTTACCTTCTTATTCATTTTATAATTTATGTTGGAAAAGAAATAAGACTAAAATAATAAAGCAACGAAAAGAAAAAGAAATATGAGATTATAGACATTACCCACATAAATTTTTTTCAATGCCTAGCTAATGGACCTAAGATTTTCTTTTAATTGTCTGTTTAACTTTTTATATTCTTTTCTCTGCATTTGAGATTGTTGGTAATTGTATTAAGTGTTTGTCGATCAAGGGTAAAACGGACACAGAAATATTTATTGTCGAAGCTATTTCCTAGAACTTTCGGAGAAACATGCCCTCCATCTATAAAACCATACTGAATTGTTCAAACTTGAAAGCGCATTTATCAAACAGTCAATTGACATTGTGGTCCCACTATCATTTGTCACTTGTGATCGATCGGATACTTTTTTTTTTATGATCTTTGTTTGTTCTGAGAAACCGACAGGTATTAAACAAGTGGGCTCTTGGTGAAAGAACCATTCTGAACTGATCACCATTTTTCACTCCCAGCCACAATACTGTGTTGCAATTTACATGCTCTGAAATTTCCATCAAGTTTCCTGGCAATTAACTTCACTAACGGTTGGCAACAAAGTCAAGTCAATAATATTTTAAAATGATTTGTTTTCCCAAAAATCTCCAACTTTTTTTCCTTTCTTTTTTCAGTTCTCACATCTTATTCTCAATTTTACTTCATATACACATTTGAAATTGAACAAGGATGGACTCTGACTTTACCATTGCAAACTATCCTATTGAACCCCTGAGACGGTAGGACCCTTCAACTTATTTTCTTAATAACTATTTTCTTCCTTAAATCCTAATAATTCTAAATATAATTGACCAAGACTTGAATGATCAATCCCTCAATCAATACTCTACCATCATAATTATTATTTACAGTAATTATTATACCCAACCAATATTTCAATAAAAATTATATTTTGGGGTCAGGGGGAAGTTTTTGGGTCATAAAAGATTATATATCTTTGATTGTGAATTTCCTCAAGTAAAAGATTAAAAAAAGAAAACAAAAAAAAAAACATGGTAAGAGGTTATATTAAGTCAATAATGACTTTTAAAAGAATAAAAGGAAAGAAGTAAATATTAGTATATATATTTTCAAGGAATTTTTCGGACTCCCCATTTACCTTAATGAAATAAAAATAATGAGAAAATGAGTTGGTTTCAGTGAAGACATCTTAAGTTTTATTTTAATTCTCATCAAAAGTTGTGTAAAATCATTGCTTCCGACAAGGAATCATTGATGTAAACGCATGAATTTATAAATGGCTTTTAGCTACTTGTTGCTTGAAACTTCCAGGAAGTTTCATGTTAATTTGTTTCTATCTCTTTTTGACTTGTTCTGTGTAACTTTTTTATTTTTTGTGTTTTTCCAATAAATAATTTCATGGAAGCTGTCTCGTTGACTTGATGACTTCCTGTTGGATTTTTATGTTAATTGAAAGACCAGTTCATGTGTTTGCGTATATATATATATATAGAGAGAGAGAGAGAGAGAGATATATTCCAAATTAGCATGTTAAGTATACACCTTATTCTCATATGTTCTCATATGACTCCTCAACACCACATCTTTTTGAGAAGTTGGTTATATTATCGGAAAGATGATCAAAACATCTCCGATATTTTACCTGAATCTATTTTTTAGAGGACCTCCAACGATTCATTCACGGCCAACTCGCACTCAGATTCGGGATCCACAACGAACAGCTTTTTTGGACTCGGGAGATCGGACCGGTATGTTCTTTCCAACAAAGCAGGAATTCGCGAGCATTCAGGGTGTACATGTATCCCTAATACTATATTCTGGCTCTTCAGAACTACCACCTGCTGCGTAAAGGCCTCCCGGGAACCAAGGGATTTCATTCTCGGGAGAGCCGAAAGCTCCACTCAGAGGTACAGACACTCTATGCTTCCTCAGGCTATCATCTTGCCACTTTAGCCTGCCAGCTCACCGTTTCCTCTTTATTATCACTATCTCTT
>JAVXUL010099442.1:0-20293 GCA_035590515.1 Trichilia minutiflora | reverse complement strand
CTTTTCTATTGGATCTTGGCTTGGACATAACCCAATTGGACTCTTGGAAAAAACACTCCCTGTGGATACGACACTTGAACTCACCGGACTATACTATAACAAGACTACCTATACTTGGGTACATAATCTAATTGAGATCACCCTAGGTATGCCATTAGTAACTATTTATAAATATACTAAAAATTGAAAGTTTTGAAGGGAATAAATTTTATTATAGAAAGTTCTTATATATATATATATATTAGTCGCTTTTAAATATATATGTAGGTGAATGGTGGAATTCATAAGTTAAAATGATGGTAAACCAAGCTAATTTGGGTTTGCCACCACAAACTTCCAATGCTCGTACTATCTATGGCAAAACAAAGCCACTCTTTCCTTGTTTTGAGGAATGTAGATCACTCTAATTTCATTATTTTTTTATCTGATAACAAGAAAAGTTAATTCTAATATTTAAAAGCGACTGAAACATATTTAATATTCTACTCAAATTTTCTTTCATATATACCTTTGCCATAGAGGTTGAATAAAGTAAAACATACTTGCTAAGGATTGTCAATGTTGCTCTCAATGACGAGGTTTTCTTTATGATTGTTGGTCATAACATGACTATTGTAAAGATTGATGCAGTTTACACTAAGCCATTTACAACCCAAGCTATCCTAATTGTGCCAGGACAAATTACAAATGTTCTTCTTAAAATAGACCAATCTCTAAGCTGATATTTTATGGCAACAAGGCCTTTTATGAATGTATCAATTCTTATAGACAACAAAACTATTACATCCATTCTTCAATATAAAGGAATTCCAAACATAGTTCTTCTAATCTTATCCATATTGCCTGCTTCAAATAACACCAACTTTATATTAAACTATAGCGGTAAACTTAGGATTTTAAACACCCTATAATATATAGTAATATCCAGCAAATGTCTCACTTCAGGTTAATTGCCATCTTTTTTACACCATTGGTTTAGGACAAACCCCGTGACCCACTTGCCAAAATGTACTCGACTTACTGCTTCTTTGAATAACATAGCCTTTATAATATCGAAGATTGGACTCTTGCAAGCTCATTATCTCAACATTGCTGGAGTTTTCAAAGCTGATTTCCTGACCTCTAATTCCGTTTAACTACACGAGTGCACTTTTTACAACGAACCTTGGCACTTCTTTGGGAACCAGGCTCAGTAAAGTAGCATTCAAAGTATTAAAACATAAATTATGCTTTAAAAATAATTACGGAAGCTTAAATTTTTCAAGAACACTAATCTCTTATCATTACCATTTGCTGTCAGTTTAAGGTTGATAAAAGGATTTTTCAAACTCACTTAATCCTCACTTGATGGTATTTTACAAGAAAACGAGCTTAGAAATCATCTACTATATTTTCTCCTCTTTATATAGATTTTTTCATCAAAAAATGAATGGAGGTTACCAAGCATTAATCATGGTAGTTTTCACTTTTAAATGGCAATTTTCTGCAGTTACAACAAGGATGGGGAAGTTCTTTTTACAGCTATGGACCATTCATGATGAAGGTTACCAACACTAAGGTGGTTACCTTCTACATTCTCCCACTTAGTCCATATCTTCTATAAATGCTCATAATTAGGAAACAAATACATAAATCATGTCAATAGGTTATCAAAATTAATAATTTCTTCCATGTATTATAATATATTATGTTTTTTACTTACCTTTATATATGTGAAAACTTATGAATAAACTTTATATTTATTCTTGATTCTACTTAATATTCGTAACTTAATGAATAAACCTTATATTTATTCTAGGTCTAATTATAAATGATTTTTCTCTTAAATAAACGTGTACACAATAACAATGAGAAAATATCATATAAACAGAATTTTATTAATCAAATAGTATATATACATATACAACAAACTACATAATAAATCTAAGTCTCATCCGAATAACATGATCTTTAAAACCTTTTGGTGGTATGCTTTTTGTCAAATGATCAACTATTATTAATTTTGTGAAACCCGTCCCTTAGGATTATGGGTATTGCTGTGAAACCCTCATAAGATTCTATACTTAATATTTCATATAGATCATGCGTTAGAGGGTATAATAACTTGAAGTTATGTTTAAGGAGGTGTGTGGTATAGAATAGAAGTTTATAAGAAAGAATTGAATTTTTGACCCTAAAATCATCTCTAATTGAGAAAAAGTTCCCCATCATTTTTGTAGAACTCGGAGAGAGCTTTCTATTGATATATTATAGGCTTCGAGTAAATATCAAGATCTAAAGTTAAGGCCATTTAAAGTAACAGTCCTTAGACTAAGGAATAGAGGCAAATGTATCGATACCTTTAGGGAAAGGTATCGATACGTTATTGGGTAAGGTCAAAGGTATCGATACCTTTAAAGAAGGGTATCGACACCTTTCAGAGTAGAAAGCCAAACCTAGGGTATCAATACCTTGAAAGCATGATGACCAATAACAGGCTAAACGTATCGATACCTTGAAAGTATTATAAATAGTAATAATATCAAATATATCGATACTTTGACAAAGGTATCAACACCTTTGTGATAGAGGAATATGTAATTGTGAAGAAACGTATCAATACATTGGGGGAAGGTATCGATACCTTGTAAGTATAGTGAACAGTGAAAAGCCAAATGTTTCAATACGTTTTGGAAAGGTATCTATACCTTTAGGTGAATTACACTGAGTTTCTGGAAGGATATTTTCATCTTTTCATAGCTCCATATATGCAGATGAGGGGATCGTTTTCTTTATTTTTCACTCTCTCTCTTCTCACATGACAAAAACCATTTTCTCTCCCTGTGAATAACTGATCTCAACCATTTCTCAACCAAACTTTACCATTTTGATTTCTATGAACTCAGAAAAAATACCAAAACATGAAAATCCCTTCTGATCAAAATTTTACTCAACGATTCAAGAGAGAAGATTTATGGGTAAACAGTAATTAAAAAAGAGAATCGAGCAAAGAGGGACTCAGAACACTTCTACCAACTTAGATAAGTTCATCCCTAAGCTCATTTCTCCATTTTAAGCCTTCATTATACATAAATTGAGAAAAAAAGAATTTAGGTTACTATTCTTGAAACCCTAAAAATTAGAGGTTTTTTAGATTATCGACTGAGTTGATAAATTAGAGATTTTATACTTCTAGTGGTGTTAAAATAACTGAAAATAAAGCGAGGGTGGAGTTAGAACGAGTTTAGATAGTAAGTAGAGAGAGAGAGAGAGAGAGAGAGAGAGAGAGAGAGCATGATTATGTATTACTTTATACATGTACATCATGACAAATTATTGAATCTGTGTTTGTATGCGTATCCAGGTGTGATAGCCGAGATTAGAAGATCTCTATCACGAGAAGGATACCCCAGGGTGGTTTCCCACCCTAGTAGGGTGAGTGGACACATTTTTCCCTTCACCTCAGTTTATATTAATTGTGATAATTATTATGCTTGGTATAGCATAGAATATGGATGTATGTACATGGATACATAACTGAAATGAGGAGACTTGGATAAATTGTGTGGTGTCAGGTTGGCCCTTTGTTTGTGATAGAATAGGATTGGAATGAAAACTTGAAATTGCCATGAATTGATATTGAGTTATGAGATTGA
The DNA here is from genome assembly GCA_035590515.1 of Trichilia minutiflora. Lineage (NCBI taxonomy): Eukaryota > Viridiplantae > Streptophyta > Magnoliopsida > Sapindales > Meliaceae > Trichilia > Trichilia minutiflora. Next base: position 16,658 of record JAVXUL010099442.1, on the reverse strand, counting down.
GGTCGAAGGTCTATAACAAATGACATTGTATATACTGATTGATTACAAACAATGGTCGGGGTGCCACAGATATAGTTTTGGCCTTGTGAGCCACCAATATTGTCTTTACAAGTTGTGTGCCATGTTAGTGATATCATATAGGTGAGGATTGGCCATACAGCTCAGAGTAGAGCGGGTGAAATTCGATAGTCCTAGGGTGAGGATTGGCTATACAGCTCAGAGTAGAGCGGGTGGAATCCAATAGACTCAAGAATATGGATTGTTCATGCAGTCCAAGAGTAGATGGGTGGAATCTAACATGTTCAGATTAAAGCATGCTAGACTCATATATATTTACATAGGCACACCTCCCCAACCAAGGTTACGGATTAGCTATACAGCTCAGAGAGAGTGGATGGGATCCTATAGACCGAGGGGTTACATTTATATATTGATTTACATCGACTCTTTTGCAGTCATGTTTAATATGCCACATCACACATATTTTGTTTTTGACGATTACGATGGTTTTTCTTAATCGATGTATATAATCATTTGCTATATATATATATCATTGTGTAGTCTACTCACTGAGTATTTTCCCAAATACTCACCCCTCATTTTCCCATTTCAAGTTAGGTGGTCGAGCACAATATAGTATAGTTGAAACGGGTTTTTAACAGATTTTCAGGTACTCGACTCATTTGGAAATGTTATGGTCTACTGAACAAAAATAATTTTGTATTTATGTTTTTGTGTATTTGGCTTGGCCAAGAACTAATTGAAATGGTTATTATAAAAGTACTTATAATGTTATGTATTCTATGAGAATACAGATATTGATTTATATCCATGATTGAAAAATCTTTTACATTGTATTATTTTTGAAAAATATGTTGTAAAATAGGTACTAATGCCTTGCGGGTCTTGGGAGTACATTCTATTCGATATAATGTATTTCTGGGATTCTTGACGATTGCCACGTGGCTAACTTGGGTCGGGACGTGACAAATTTAATACTAATATGCTTAATGACCACTTTATTTTCTTTAACACATTTTCTGATAGCTAAGTACTTGATGTTAATGTGTTTACTTCAGCTCCCACTTTTATTGTTCTTCACCAAGAATACAGCAACTAAATTATCCAATATATCCTCAATGGTCTATACATAGGATCTATAATTCTAAGTTCAAGCATAAAACTCTTTAACCATACTTCATGTGAGGTACCCTCAAAACACAAAACAAACTTGACTCTTACAATGGAAGTAGCAATCAATGTCTGTTTAGCACTCTTCTAATATACAACTCTGCCAGTTGACATAAAGATATATCCAAAAGTAGATTTTTTTGATTTATCATAGCCAGCAAAATCAGAATCTGAGTAGCCAACTACTTGTAAATTATCTATTTATCTATATATAAGCATATAATCTTTAGTCCCTTTAAAGATAACTTAAGATTTTAATTGTGGCTTTTTAGTGGTCTATACCTAGGTTACTCTGATATGGTCTTAATATTTTAACTACTGAAGTAATGTTAGGTCTGGTACAGAATTGAGTATATATAATGCTTTCAACAACTGAAGCATATAGAATATTTTTCATTTGTTCTTTTTTGAAATTATTTCTAAGGCATTGGTTCAAATTGAACTTATCACTATTGACAATCGATGAACAATCTTTCATTTGAAATCTTTTTAAAATTCTTTTGATATAGGTTTCCTGAGACAAACCTAATATTCCTTGATGTCTATTTTTATGATTCTTTATGCCAATGATATAAGATGCCACACTTATATCTTTCATGTTAAAAATTTTAGAAGGAATTGTTTTACCTTGTGTAGCAACCTTTTATTATTGGTTGTAAGCAGAATGTCATTCACATATAGAATAAAAAAATAAAATTTACTTCACTAACCTTCTGGTATATACATTGATTTATGATATTCTTTTTAAAATCGAAAGAAGAGATAATATTATGGAATTTTAAATACCATTGGCAAAATGCTTATTTCAATCCATATATGGATTTTTTAAACTTACAAACTAAATACTTACCATCTTTGGAAGAAAATATTTTAGGTTGTCTCGTGTATATCTCTTCTTCCATACTTTTATCGAGAAAAGCTATTTTCACATCCATTTGATGTATCTCTAAATCAAAATAAACTATTAATATTATAATTACTTGGAGAGAGTCCTTTTTAGACACAGGAGAAAAATGTTTGTGTAATCGATTCTTTCCTTTTGAGTGAATCTTTTGATAACAAGTCTGGTCTCGTATCTCTTATGTTGCCAAATGAATCTTTCTTAGTTTTAAAGATCCATTTACACCCTATGGGTTTAAACCATTTAGGCAACTCAATAAGATCCCAAACTTCTTTCGTTGACATGGAATTCATCTTATCTTTCATGGTATTATACTATAAGTCAGATTTTTGATAACTTATAGCTTCTAAAAATATATCAAGATTATTTTTTACTCTAACATAATAGTCAGACTCTTGTAAATACATAATATAATCACTAGATATAGATGATCTTTTAATTCTAGTAAATCTTCTTAATATTGTATCAATATTCTCCTGAGGAGATTATTGTACAATTTATTATTCAATATTTTCAGATAATTCCTGAATAACCAAATATACCGGAACATCATCATTTGCTTGTAGGATTTGATTATCATTCATTATTGGTTGAATATCAATCATTAGATAATTAACACTCATTTGTATTAGAAGAATGTTATTAATGACAATTAATTTACTACTTGAAGTGGAAAGATAAATATCTGAACGATTAATTTTAGAAACTATGTTTTGAAATTTATCTCTCCTACTGATCAAGTCATTCTCAAGAAATTTTTGCATTTCTTGATTCCACAAACCTAGTATGATAAGATGGATAGTAAAAATTATATCTTTTAGACCTTTTTAAATATCCAATGAAATATTTATATATCACACACAAAATAATTTTGCATTTAAATATAATTAATAATTTTTTTTGAATAATGTCGATGTATTATTTTTATTAAAATACGTTAATAAGTGATCAATATCACTCAAAACACGAGTCGGGATGTGTTCGAAGTTCGAAAACACAAAATTTTAGGTCAAAATCATTTTATGATAGAAAATTTGCGTCAGTGTACGGCATATTCTACATGCGGGAGCGCTGCACCAGCCCACATGCCTGTCTGCTAGCAGGGTGACGGGAGCGTATGGTGCACGTGCCTGACATAAAAAAAGTCAAGGGCCATTACCCTTACACCTGAATTTTCCAAAATTTTTTTCCTGCAATGCAAATGTTTTCAAACCAAAATCAAGCCTCAAATCACTTCATAACACATCTAAATACTTGTTAAAAATGCCCAACACATCAATAATCCCATTTGGTACACAAAAACACTTCACTAAGTCAAGTGTGCACCAATGTGCCACTATTGCACCTAAGTGAGTTCCAAACTCACTTTTTTTCATTTTTACCAAATCAACCATCATTTCTAAGATGCCATTATCTTATAACATATCTTAGAAACACCATGGAAATGGTGAAAAACTATTTCACACCATATAAAACTAGATGGCACCAAGGTATCCTAAATGAGCATCCATTTGTGTTTTCTCCAAAACCACAAGCATATTAGCAACCAAATCATGAACCGAACATGCTCTGATACCAATTGTTATTTCTATGGCCTAAATCATACATAAAATGTAAGTTTTCAACACAAAAACCTTAGGCTACTTGTATGAAAATAATGGGAATTAAGATAAATTACCTTAGGGCTTTTGTTTCTCACTTTGCAAGCTTGAAGGTGTGATGGAGATGAAGGTCAAAAAATCAATCTCTCTTCACTTTACACCACCCTCCATTTCTTCTCCATATGGCCATCATGGTTGAGAGAGAGAGAGAGATTGATTTTTTGCTCAATTTTTTTAATTAAAAAGTGAAAAGGAAGATATCTTATATATTTTCTATTTCTTTTCCATTTAATTTATTTCATATTTATCTTATAAATATAATAAGCAAATAAAAATTATGTGATACAATCCCTCTCATCTTAAATGGGTGCAACTATAAAATATGGACCAATTGACATTTAATACATAATTAAAATAATTATCCAATAATAATCTCCGTCTTTATATCGATACTTGGCTTCAGATGTATCGATATCTTGTTTTCTTGACAGTCCATGTATTGATACTTGAATTTCCATGTGTCGATACTTAAGCTAATTTTGGACTTCCTTGAGCTTCTTCGAAGATGGGTATCGATACAATGCATTTTTTCCTATATGTATCGATATTTGGCTAGAACAAATTACTATGTGAGCAATGCCATACAAGTGTTTTGCCTTCGTATCAATATTTTACCTTCATGTATCGATACTTGCTTGCTTGTGTATTAATACTTGGGTCAATTTCCTGGAAAAACGAACCTTTCTCTACACAAGGACTATAAGTATAACATCTCGAATTTAACTTCTTCTTATGTAGATTGTAAACTCTTATTTCAAAAGGACAACTCCAAATGCGTACATGTTGTAAACTTGGTTTCTAACCTTTTTATAACTTAAATAATATTTTAGAAATAGGTTTTGTTAGTATCTGATTTAATATATACACAGCTATCTTAAGAGTTTCACTCTACAAGGATTTAGAAAGTTTAGAGTTACTAAGCATACTTTATACTATATCCAATAAAGTTTGATTTCTTCTTTCTACTACACCATTTTGTTCTAGAGAATTAGACATAGTGTATTGCACAATAATCTCATGTTCATGAAGAAACTTTATAAATAAACCAGATGCTTGTCCATTCTCGATATATCTATTATAGTATTCACTACCTCTATCAGATCTCACAATCCTTATTTGCTTACTATATTGTTTCTCTACTTCAGCTTTGAATATTTTAAAAGCATTTAATGTTTGATCTTTAGTATTCAATAAGTAAAGGTATATATATTGTGAGTAGTCATCAATGAAGGTGATGAAATACTTCTAACCATATGAGTTCAAGCTATGATTACATATATCTGTATGTATGATCTCTAATATGTCAGAACTCTTCTTAGCACCTTTCTTTGACTTGTTAGTCTTTTTTTCTTTAATGCAGTCCACATAAGTATCGAAATCAGTAAAATCTAAAGTACTAAGTGTTTTATTAGTTATTAATCTTTAGATTCTCTGTTTGGCGATATGTCTCAATCTTCGATGCCATAATATAGAGAAATGTTCATTCATAACATATAACATATCTCATATTCTAATATAAGTATGTATTATATTATAAGAAGCATTATTTAGTAAGTTAATATAAGAAAGACCATAAGACAATGTACTATTTCTAACAAGATTAGATTTATAAAAATATTTAAAAATAAATCCAAAAATATAAAGAAATATCCATTGGATACATATCTCAAAATAGAAATTAAATTTCTAGAAAAATAGGCATATAAATGGTCTTCTCCAATGTCATTACAAAACTACTATTGAGAACTAAACTGTATGTTTTAATAGCTTCTATGGATGACCATATCTTATTTCCTAAAAGGATATATTGCTTAGTTTTCATTGGCTTTCTTAGGTTTTACAAGCCTTATAAAACATTAATAATATGAATTATAGAACTAGAATCAATTTATCATGTGTTATGACAATCCTCAGTCATATTAGATTTATAACAAATAAGAAAGATTGAAATACCTTTCTTAAAAAGCCACTGCTGAGATTTCAAGCAATCCTTTTTCATATTTCTTTTTTTCTAACAAAAAAGCTATTGGATTCCTTCTGAATTTCAACTTTGGGAGGTATCTTTGGTATTTTATCCTTCCCCTTCTATTTGGCCTTCCCTTTCTTCTTTCCTTATACAGTTATATGTGCACTATGTGAAATTTTTCTTGATTTTATCATCAACTATTGATGTTTTTATTGAACACAACGCAAAATATAAAATTATCACAAGCACATGGTGTCAAGTTTTATAATATAAGAAAAGTAGAATACCATTCCCACGAGGATTTTAAAATACTTATAAAGTTAATTACTGTAATTAAAAATGGTTCAATTTATCTAAGCAAATATGAAAAAAAAACAAGCAATTAATGACTAACTAATTCTATTTAATGAAGTGAATAAACTAAATTAATAATAATGAAAAGAAAATATCTAATGGGAAAACAGGCTTAGGGAAATTAACCGCACTAAAGATATCTTTGTTATTTATTTGTAATTACTATCAATTTCGTTTAATTAGTCTACTAATAAGGATTAATGGTTAATTCCATCTCATCTTCTGAATCTCGATGAAATCACATACAAAATTATCTAAAACAATATTCTTATTAGAATTGAATAAATTATGTATTCATTAAGTGCAACTTGTAAAGAATATTACGTAATGATAGATTGCTTTCTAACAAGTTATCAACTAAGTTGTACAATTTTTATCATATACATGAAATTAACTTTTCCAAACCCATATTCTATGCATAATTATCAATTAATTTAATGGCCAAATAAACTAAATATTAAGCATAAGTGCATAAATAGGTAAATGACTTTCATTGATGCAATACTCATGCAAACAAAGTTTATTAAAGTTTTATTAATCCTTTAAGCTAAGAGTTCAGGCAGTTGTAAAATTAATCTCAACAAGAGTATTTAACCAGTAAATGATCATTATTTACAAAACAAAGTCAAATATTATAAGAAAATGAAGAGATAACTCAAGAGATTTAAGGGATGAATTCCAATATTCTCTTTTCTTCTTCCTAGTTTAGGACTACTTCTTTAGTTCTAGTTGTAACTGCCATTCTCTCCTCTCTTCACGAATTCACCCCCTAAATTCTTTAAATAGTAAGAGAATTAGGGTATTAAGGAATATTTTTTTGCTTATTGGCGTTTTAGCGAAGGAAAACTTTACCCTTTACAAAGGTGGTTTTTAGAAAATGGGCTCTAGCGGAGAAAAACTTTCTAACTATAATAGTGATCTCTAAAAAATAGGTTGTAATAGAAAAAAAAACTTCCTGGCTACAGCGGGACCAAAAACCTGTTTCAAATCATAACTCTCAACTCTAAAAGTCTTGACCTTTACGTATTAATCCTTATAAATAAATTCAAGTATAACCTGCATGCTAAAACACAAAAACACACAAATTATTTAATAAAATAATTTGAATTTCCCAAAATTAGAGGTTGAGTGAGTTGATAAAACCAACTCATCAAAATGCCCCAAATTTAGACTTTTGATCACCTCGAGCAAAATAAAAAAACACACACAAATTATTTAATAAAATAACTTGAAATTTCCCAAAATTAGAGCTCGAGTGAGTTGATAAAACTAACTCATCAAAATGCCTCAAACTTAGACTTTTGATCACCTCAAGCAAAATAAAAAAAAAATAGCACACTTTCATAGGCTTTATGGTTGCTTAACACATGTAACAAGCTTTTAAATCCCTAGGATGCCTTTAGTGGACGAATTTTATCTCATAAGGGTTTCCAGTGAACATACCCAGAAAATCCTTACTTAACACACTGATATGCTTAAACACACTGAAAATCAATCACTCAATACAAATATGAGCATTAATAAGAGAAATTCTTGAGATAAGACTTCCAAACCATTAAAATGGGACTACGACCCTAAAGAGGTCTTAATGAACAGAATTCGATTGACACAAAATATTTTCTTTCCTTAAAGATATGATTTCAAGCAAACTTGTGGGTCTAAAATTGAGAAAGCAGACAAGTAATTCCTTAATACACCCACTTTAACACTGAGCTAAGGCATATTGACCTTAAATATTAAAATTTCTAATTTTTTACATAAGTTTTAAATAGGCTGATAGCCAAATATTTTTAAAATACACAAGATCTCCCAACACTGAACCTATTAAAATCTTAAGTTACTTTGTGTACTCTCATCTTAAAGTGCGATTTTACGCGAATGTTTGATATTTTTTATGCCAACTCCCAGTTATTAAGCACTTTAAAATAATGGAGCAAATTATTGATTCTTCTCTTTTTTTTGGATAATTGTGCTCAAGTGACTCAACCTATGCTCGATTAATAGATAAAATTTAGTTAACTAATCCAATTCTAATACACTCAAGCTCCCCTAATAAACCTTTTTTGTTGTCTAGTTTCTTTTTTTTAGTCATGCTACAATAGAAAAAAAATTCCCACTGCATTTGAGCTTCTTGGAAAGTAAACTAAAATGAGAATAAAAATTTTTGATGCAACGATACTCCCTATAATGGAGAAATTTTTCTACCACTGTAGCTACCTTCTCTGAAAAATGTTGCCCCATGATTTCTTTTCATAGCTCCTTGCTTTATCTTCTCTTTCTTTCATCAAATGGAAAATTTCAAAATAAAATTAATTAAAGAAGATAAAATTAAACATTACACTAAAAACACATAAAAGAAATTTAAGCTTCAAAAGTAAATAAAACATTGGGTTCCCCTAATAAATGCTAGTTTTAATGTTCCCAACCAGACTTGGTTGCACTCCTCTTATTTTGAATTGGCTAGTTTGAGAATCTTTCCTTTAAACTCTTTATTATCACAAAAATGTTTGAGATGTTAGCTATTAACTCGGAATAATCTCCCATTTTCGCCCTCAAGTTCAATGACCCCAAATGGTAATACCTTCTTGATGACAAAAGGTCCTCACTATCTTAACATAAGTTTTCCCAAGAATAATTTCAATCTTAAATTTAATAGGAGAATTTACTGGCCTGGCCCGGATGTTCTTCTCAAAATTTGCTTATCATGCCAGTGCTTGGTTCTCTACTTATACATCCTTGGCTTCGTTTCTAATCTTCTCTAACTTATCAAATTAAAGGAGTTTTTCCTACTCAAAACTCTTTCAATCAAAGTTTAATTTCTTTATTACCCAATAAGACTTATGCTCCAGCTTTATTGGTAAATGACAAGACTTTTCAAATACCAATTTGTATAAAGACATTTCAATTGGGATCTTGAAAGCTATTTGGTATGCCCATAATGTATCATCAAGCTTGAGAAACTAGTCCTTCCTGTTTATATCATTGTTTTCTCCATAATTTACTTAACTTTTACATTTATGACTTTAACTTACCCTTTTATCGAGGATGATAGGCAAGGATGGTCTTATGCTTGACTCTATAACAAACTAACAAAACCCTAAATAGCTTATTACAAAAATGAGTACCTTTGTCGCTAGTTATCGCTCTTGGGGGTTTAAATCTCATAAAGATATTCTTTTGCAAGAACTTTAGTACCACTCTAGCATCATTTGTTGAGGTTAGAACCACTTCAACCCATTTCAACACACAATCAACAACCACAAGAATGTATTGATAACTAAATGATGAGGGAAATAGCCCCATGAAATCAATTCCCCAAACATAAAAAAGTTTTACTTCTAAGACTTTATTCAATGGCATTTCACTTTTTCTTGAAATATTGCTTACCCTTTGGCATTTATCACATTTGTTAATAAAAGTATATCAATCTTTAAATAGTGTATGCCAAAAGAACCCTGATTGTAAAACTTTTACTGCTTCTCTAGATGCTCCAAAATGTCTTTCATATGGTGAAGAATGGCATCCATAGGGTATCTCTTTAATTTCTTCCTCAATAACACACTTTTTAATCATTCCTTTAACACATATCTTAAATAACAACGGATCATCCTAAATGTAGCTTTTTACATCATGTAGAAACTTTTATTTTTGGTGATATATTAAGTTTGGAGGCATCAATTCACAAGTAAAACATTAACAAAATCAGCATACCAAGGGGTTGTTCCTTAACAGCAAATAGTCTTTCATCTAGAGATAATTCTTGAATTGATTGTACTTCTTCTTCCTCTAATTTAATCCGTCAAAGATGGTTTGTAACTATATTTTTACTTCCTCTTTGATCACGAATATCTAAATCAAATTCTTAATGTAAAAGTATACAATAAATCAGACAGGGTTCGACATCATTATTTGCAAATAAATACCTAATAATCGCATGATCCATATACATAATCACCTTGGATCCCAAAATATAAGCTTGAACTTCTCAACCGTAAACACCATAACCAATATCTATTTTTTTGTGGTTGTATAATTTAATTGAGCTTTATTTAACATCCAATTAGCATAATAAATAACTCAAAAAACCTTATCTCTTCACTGCCCAAGTTTTGCACCTACTGTAAAATCACTTGTGTCGTACATAATCTCAAATGGTTTACTCTAATCCAAGGTAACCATTATAAGTGCTAATATTAACTTCTCCTTGATAGCTTCAAAAACTTCTTACATGTATTGTTAAATTTAAAAGACACATATTTCTCAAGCACATTGCAAAGGAGTTTTACTACTTTGAGAAGTTCTTAATGTATTTTCAATAAAAACTCATATTGTATAAAATCTTTCAATTGCCTCTTACATTTATTGGTGAAGGCAGTTGTTGAATTATGGATATCTGAACCTAATCCATCTAGATTCCTTCTCTTGACACCTGATACCCCAACACAATACCTTCTTTCACCATAAATGGCATATTTCCTAATTAAGCATCCAATTCTTCTCCTAACATCTTTAAAGCACCATAGTAAGCTTATGAAGAAAATGATCAAATGAAGTCTCAAACACCAAGAAATCATCTGTAAACACTTCTATAATAACTTCGATCAAATCTAAAAAGATAGCTATCATACATCCTTGAAATGTCGTTGATGCCTTACATAAACCAAATGGTATTCATCAGAAGGCAAAAGTACCATATGAACAAATAAAAGTGGTATTTTCTTGATCTTTCAGACAAATTAAAATCTGGTTGTACCCCAAATAGCCATTAAAAAAAATAATAAAACTAGTAACCAACTAGCTGATCTAACATTTGGTCAACAAACGATAATGGAAAATGATCTTTTCATGTGGCCTTATTCAACTTTTGATAGTGAATACGCATTCTATTCTATTACTATCCTCATCAGTAGCAACTCGTCCTTTTCATTTTTGATGATCATGGTTCTACCTTTCTTGGCCACTAAATATACTGTACTCATCCACAAACTATCCGAAATGGCATAAATGATGCCAACATTCAACAATTTCAAAAGTTCATCCCTAATGATTTCCTTTATTACTAGATTTAGTCTCCTTTAATGCTTGATAGTAGGCTTATAAATATCTTCTATCAAAATTTTGTGCATGCAAATCGCAGGACTTATGCTTATGATATCTGAAATTGACCACCCAGTTGTTAATCTATATTTTCTTAATACATTTAATAACTTCTCCTCTTGCTCATAAGATAAGAAAGATGAAATAATAACAGGTAAGGTTAAATTAGCTCCTAATAAAGTATACTTCAAATACTCGAGTATTTGCTTCAAAACTGAATTTTTGAAGGTATCATGAGCTTGACTTTCTCATAATTCTTTTCTATATTTGTAAAATCTTGCACCAATTCTTCAAGTGTAAAAATATACCTTTCCTTGACATTTTGACTTTCACACCATGTATTCACATCTTTAGCTGCTAGAAGCTCATCTTTAAGCGTGTTTGAAGTTATCAAATAATGTTTGAATATGTCTTTTGTAAAAAAATCAAGGAGCATCATGTCTACACAACTCAAAATAATATCTACTTTTTTACAAGACTGATTGGTAAGACTTTCTCCATGGCCTAATGAGTTGAAAATTTCAGAGATTGGTAAATATTGAATTTCACATCTTTTTTATTTACCCGAAGTGTAAAAGCTCTTCTGGTTTCCAAGAATGGTCGAATGAGGATAATAGAGATCTCCCTATATTCTTTCATGTCAAGTATAACGAAATCCACTGGAAAAATAAGTTTATCTACCTTAACCAACACATCCTCAATCACTTCCTTTTGGAAAAAGAATGATCGGTCCTTCATTTATAGAGATATAATGGTGGATTTTACTTCACTTAAACCTAACTTCTTAAAAATGAATAACAGTAAAGATTTATGCTAGCACCAAGATCATATAATGCCTTCTAAAAGTTTGAATCTCTAATAATGCAAGGGATAGTGAAACTAACCAAATCCTTTAACTTTTGGCACATCTTTCTTTAAAGGATAGCACTACATTCTTCTTACAACTTTGCTGTTTCATGATCTTTTAACCTTATCTTCTTCAATATCATTTTTTTATGAACTTTTTATAATTGGACATTTGCTTTAATGCCTCGGCTAGTGGGATATTAATGTGAATTTTCTTAAAATAATATCAAAAAGTTTCTTAAATTGGTCATCAAGTTTCTTTTTTGGAATCTTTGTGGGAAGTGTATTGGGAAGGGCCTAATAGGTAGGTTATCCAAAAAGATAATTCTTGGGATACTTTGTGCTTCTGTCCATTTGTTAACTAGTTTCGCAAAATTTTCAACTTTTATTTGCCCATCATCATCTTATTTCTCTTCATTTGGTTGTACTTCTTCCCTTCTTGGTCGAGTTTCTACTTCTTTCCCACTTCACAAGGTAATGGTATTACAATGATCCTTGAGATTCTTCTTTGTGTCACTAGAAAATTTTTCGTATGATTATTCCTTTATTACCTTGGCAAGTTGACCAATCTGCACTTCTAAGGATTTCATTATTGCTCCATGTTTCCATAATGAGTCTCAATGCTCTCAATTCTAAATTCATTCTTATTGAACCTCCCTCTAATCTTATTGATGAAAGTCTTTATAAGTTCTTCTAAAGAAGGTTTCTTCTCGATTGAATTTTGAATAAATCTTGAAGGTGGTTGCAACATGTTCCTTATATTTTCATACAAGAATTTCTCATGATTTTGAGGCCCTAAATAGTAGTTCATAGGCAAGTTGTTGCTTCAAAAATTAAAATTTCTATTGTTAATATATTGAACTTGCTCTTCATCATTTTCACCCCTAAAATAGAATGTACTTACCATAGCCACTAATTATTTGCTTGATGAAAGGACATTACTTTTCATTGCTAAAAGTTTACTTGTGAGGGCTGAAATTTGTGCCATCAATGCCACAATAGAATCCACTTCATGCATACCCACAATCCTTCTAGAAGTATTTCTCTCATTTGGCCATTGGTAGTTATTTGAAACCGTCTCTTCTAAGAGTAATTGTGTTTCCACTGTTGTCTTCAATAACAATGTACCACGAATTGTTGCATCAACTATTGTTCTTATCTGTTCATTCAGTCCATTGTAAAATAATTAAATCTGAAAGTATTCTGATAGCCATGTTATAGACATCTTCTTATCAAATCCTTGAACCTTTCCCATGCTTTAAATAATGGTTCAAAGTCTAGCTACCTGAATTGTGCTATCTCCCTTCTGATTTATGAAATCTTTGATGGCCAAAAAAATTTGGTGAGAAATTTTTGAGCTAGTTCTTCCTATATTACTATACTTTTGGGCTATAATGTTTGAAATCACCCTCTAACTCGATCTCTCAATGAGAATGGAAACAAATCTAAGTTTAATTATATCTTTTATAACCCCATTCATCTTTACTGAATCACAAATCTTTAAGAAAGTGTCTAAATGAATATTAGGGTCCTTGTGAGATAGACTTTCAGATTGATTCTACTGAACCATATTAATCAAGGTAAGCTTGAAATTATTAATATTAATCACTTGTGTTTGAATTCCTGAGTAATTGTCATTAACCACCAGTCTGAAGTAGTCTTAAAGAGCTTGCTCTTGATGATTACCTTCAACCATCTGCCAAGCTTAATTCATTCTTTTCTCATTCTCTACTGCTTTCTCTTCTTCTAACACCTTGATTCTTTTTACTAAAGGGTTGATTTCATTTAAATCATAATGTTAGGGCTTAGTCTTGCATAATCCAAAATTAGTGTAAAAATCACCAAATTTAAGCATAAGCAAAGATAAATCACTAACTTTTAGTGATTCCAAGGTGAAGAAGAACCTCAAATTTATGGTGTTTCCAAGAAGTCAAAACCAAATAATGTAACCTTGCTATGGTCGAATTTTTTAGAGAGAGAAAATGAGAGCATAGTTTTAATTTTTGATAATTATGAATAATACATCAAAAAATAAAAAATATCCTACATATATAAATCCATTACATTTACCTAAATATTCTTATCAATATAGTCAATGATAAATAGTTTCAAAGCTTTTCCAACAAGCTTCTTAATAGTAAATATAAAATTTCACTTAGGCCTTCATATTTTAAAAATATAACAAATAAGTCCTAAGTTCAGCTAAACTAGGTTTAATCAAATTTATTTCAATTTTATTTATATTTTTAAATATTAATATTCTAACTTACTTTAAGTTACTTTTGGGTCATTAAAGACAACTCTCAATTCACTTAACCATTTACGCTTTTCGATCAAATATTATCTCCGATAATGCTAGCTTTCTTACGGATAATATTTTTTTCTCTCAAATAGTAAGAATGATTATAAGTTTATGTTGTGACCTTTTTGGTCCACTATGATGAATCAAAATCGATCTCATCGATCTCACATTTTGGATACTCAACGACTATGGTTAATATCTAGCAATATGCCATAACCTTTAAACCACAATGAAGAAAATTTTTAGCAAACCGTTTATAGTTGATTGTATATTTCATAGGGATAGATTTCTTTTGATCATTTAATCATAATTCAGTTAGACTTTATGGATGTTAAGATCCCTAAACTCAATTTTCGCTCAGACTTTTGATCATTATACACTGAAATCGTTATCATGAAACTCTTTCATATAACTTTTAGGTGATTTGGCTAAAGACTTATATTTTAAATATTTATCAATGTTTGATTGGAAATTCAACTTTGGATCGAGTCAATAGTATCTTGAAATCCTTTATAACGAGTCAATGGATCCCGTATTGACTATCACTCGCATTCTGATATAAATAATATATGATCGAACAAGTTTCTGCGTATAAGATATGATTAATCTCATATTTATACACCATATAAACCTTGTGCATCTATATCGAAAGACGACAATGACATCTCAGGTCAAAGGAACATTTACCATAATAGTATAATCATATGACGAATTGTTGACATCATACTTTCATATAATTCGTTATATCTTTGGTCATGTTCAAAAAATATTTTTATAATTGTTAATCTACATTAATATCCTAATAACATGACAATAATATTACCTATACTAATATCAATCTCATGATATTCACTGGAAACATCAATGTATCTATTGTGTAATATTAATACCTGATTGATATGACTTTTATAGGGAACAATTTAGATAATGAGAGCAATTTAGATAACAATATTATTTAGGCAATTCATATGTGTATTCTTTTATTGGTATGATCAATAATAGGAAGTAACATACACAAATAAATTAAAATAATTTCTTTCATTAATAAATTTCTATAGTAAATATACAAATAGTAACTCAATACAAAATATACAAAACCAACAGCACGAATAGTTTTAGGACATACAACACTAACAAACTCTCACTTTTACTAAAGTCATTCACTGTTGTATCTTATACCCATCTTCTTAAGAAGCTAGTCCAGCTGCTTCAGTGTCATCATGTTAATGAGAAGGTCAGTGACATTCTTGGCAAAAGATGTCTTTTGTATAATTATTTATCTAGCATCACTAAACTCCTTCAGAATATGATATTTTCATTGAATATGCTTAGATTTTTAGTATGCTTTTAGTTCTTTTACTTGGCAATGACACCTGTATTATCATATAATACACTTATTAGATAGACCATATTGCAAACCACATCTAGTTCAGATATAAACTTTTGCATTCAAATAACTTTTTAAACCGCTTTCAAAGTAGCAACATATTCAGTTTCTATAGTAGAGTTAGCTATTATTATATGTTTAGAACTTTTCCAACTCATAAACCTATCCATTACACAGAAAAATAAAACCAAATGTAGACTTTCAATCATCCACATCCGATTGAAAATCTAAATCTATATATCTATAAATAATCAACTTTTGAGATCCCTAATATAAAATCAAATCCTTAGTTTTTCTTAAGTACTTAAAGATTATTTTTCCTGCCACCTAGTGTTTTTCCTCAAGATTTGTCTTATATCTGCTAGTAACACCTATAGTATAAGCTATATCAAGTCTTGTATATAGCATGGCAAACAACAAACTACCAATAGTTGATACATATGCGATACAACACATCCGTTGTCGTTCTTTATCAGTCTTTAGACCCATATCTTAGAAAAGATTAAGACATTAATTGAAGGGTAGTTGGCCTCTTTTAAAGTTCTTCATATCGAGCTTTTTTAACATCTTTTTAATATATAATTTTTAGGATAATCCGATTGTAAAACCCATTCCTTAGTATTATAGGCATAATAATAAATCCCTCAAGAGTGTTCGTGCATGTCTTCGTGGGTAGATTGTGCACGAGAGGGTATAGAATATGATGAATATATCTTGAATAAGATTATGGTGTTGGTTATGAGCTTTTAAGAAAGATCTGGATTTTTGACCTCAAAATCATCTCCAATTAAGAAAAAGTTCTTTATTGTTTTGTAGAAATCAGAGAGAGCTTCATATTGATATATTATGGGTTCCGAGCGGATATCTGAGCTAAAAGTTATGGCCAATTAAAGTTTTAGTCCTCGGAAGGAGGACCAGAAGCAAAGGTATCGATATGTTTGGGGAAACGTATC